>JAVLUX010000007.1:45082500-45327500 GCA_032164185.1 Moxostoma hubbsi
AAAAAAAAATAATTAAAAAAAAATAATTCAAATTTTTTTTGAAAATTAAAAAAAAAAAAAAAAAAAAAACCATTAATGACAATTTCTAGGGAAAATGTGCATAATACTTGACAATGCAAAAAATTTAAAAAGCTCATTGCTTATTGCCATTGCCACCTATCACCATTATGATGATTTGTGCATGTCCACAATATGATGAAATCTTGAGCAACCGCCCTGAAAAAAAACTCAATGTCCTTTTAACATGTTCTACAGTCCCCTGTTACTATATACTTACCTCCCTCCGAGTTTGAGTCACGACCGACTGTGTGCTGCTGCAATGCAGTTTTCAAGCCTGTTCCCCAATCACATTTGAGCGCAAGGCAAACTTCAGCCTGTAATGTGAAATGTGGGTGTGTGTGAGTGTGTTTTCACACGCTTTCAGAGAACAGCTAATGTTGTCGGGGTATTCCCTTGCTCTGGGGCGCAGCCTCTGTGAAGCTGTGATCACTGGGCTGTATCCTCACACAGGCAGGCCCGCGCTGTTATGAACTCTATTTATGAAGTTATGAAGATTAATATCGTTTGGCAGCAGGATACTGGCTTCATTTTGGTATTGAACGCAATGGCCATATTGCACCTTTGCTTCTATAGCAATGCTGCACAGTGTCTTTTATTCAACCTGTTTGGCAATGCAATGAAGGAATCTGTTTGATTGATGTTATTTATTAAAGTAGACATGAAGTTGCATTCTTCACCCCATTTTTTCTCCCGTAATGTGCCGTATTTGTTTTGGTAAAACGGGATATTCAGTTCGAAAATATGTAGGGTGAGACTTTAGTCTATCTATCAGGAATTTATTGGATTAAGAAAAGTGGTCGTTCTACACCAGAATGGAGCCAGACCTGAAAGCGAGTTAGCAGTGGATTGTGGAGGTCATAGCATCTGTTTTCCATTCAATGAAAGTCAATAGTGACTGAGGCTAACATTCTACCTTACATAGATCCCTTTTGTGATCCACAGAACGAGTTTGGAACATGGCTGAGTCTACCTACATTTCTGGGTGAACTATCCCTTTAAGAAAGAATAAAGCAACCAAATTGGCCCGGTTGCTAGGGAGGGTAGAGTCACATGGGGTAACCTCCTCGTGGTGGTGATTAGTGGTTCTCGCTCTCAATGGGGCGTGTGGTGAGTTGTGTGTGGATCGTCACTTTTAGTATCTACTATTTCAATCATAGTGTCGGCAAATTAAATTCTCATTTGAGCAATGAGAATGAGTGGCCACCACCACTTATTCTTGAGTGGTGGTGGCGTAGTGGGCTAAAGCACATAACTGGTAATCAGTAGGTTGCTGGTTTGATCCCCACAGCCAACACCATTGTGTCCTTGAGTAAGGCACTTAACTCCAGGTTGCTCCGGGGGGATTGTCCCTGTAATAAGTGCACTGTAAGTCACTTTGGATAAAAGCGTCTGTTTTGTCATGAAGTCAATGTGATGCTAAAACTCTTTGCATTTTATGCTCGGTCTAGTGGACAACTAGTGCCACAGCAATCTCAACATACTGTATTGACAACCTCTCTACAGCGTACACATCACTGATTATAAGGACGCACAGCTGGCATCTGGTGTAGAAAATGTGTGACTTTTTTGGGTGGCTGCTTACTGGCAAAGTCAAAAGAGCAAAGTCACAATGATTTCTGACACCATTTTTCTTGCTCATATCTTGGAAACACTGATTTTCTTCCCTCTTGAATCAGACCGCCTGTCAAACATCAGAACATGATAATAAGCCATGATCAGTATGTCTGATGCATTTTCAGTATCATTCACATCCTCTGCATGTTTCAGAGACTTGTTACATTTATCCACACCACCAATATTCTTCCACCTGCCCTCCTAAACAAAAAAGCGAACCTTCTACAGATTCAGCTGATTTCATCTTTGAACAACACCTGCGGTTAAAGTCCAAGCTTGACTCCAGAGTTGATCTCTCGTGTCTATTTTTGGAGGTGGGAACAAAGAGTATCCCTGATATTTAGCTGACACTGGACAGGTCTTTCAGAAGACATGAGTCTATTAACTGCAATGACCCAACTCCAAGTAAACAGGCAGATCGGGTTAATAACACTTTTATTGCTATTAAGTCGCTCCCATAGAAACTGTTTTTCACTGAGAAGTAAAAGTGTTATTCCATTCACCATACATCATAACTGAGGCGAAAAGGTTTCGAAAAGCATAAGGTTTAGAAAAACTCACCCTGAACACTTCTGAATAATATCTAGCTGGATATCTAAAGTAATACATTATTCTTCCACACAAAACCCCTACAATTACATAAGACCTGGCTATTAAGGGCTAAGCATACTTAGGTTTTCCACCTGTTGCTACGTCTCGTGCACAGGACACGTGATGCAGATTTCCATTTCAGCACCGTATGCAAAAACTGTGCTCATTCAGCCCAAAGTATCCTTCGGTTTTTAAGTATACTTTACCTAACGTATAGTGATGTAAATTTCATCATCATTAGGGTAGACGAGCAGTAGGGTACCCTACTGATGACGTAATTGAATGACTAATAAAATAGAGCAAACGTGTCAGGGCGGAGGGCGGGGGTGGGTCGTGATCCTACACCCGGTCCCGTATTAGGCTAATCAAGCCTCCGAGAGGGATAAAGGCCGATCGCAGAGGATGGTGCGGGAGAGAGAGATTGTTCACGGACATGTCCGTCATATGTGTGTTTGTGTATTTTGTTTTAAGTTTATTATTAAAATATGATTTACATTGTCCAGCCGGTTCTCGCCTCCTCCTTTCCATTGAACTACGTTACACTGGTGCTGAAATCCGGGAAGGAGGAGGGATACGCCATAGTAGAGTTCTCACCCCTACCGTCCACCCCAATGGAGCAGCCGTGGCCATCTGCCGGGGGACGAGGAGCCCAGCTGCCTGGAAGCGGAGGAACGGGCGCCGACCGCGAGGGGAGAAGGGGCTCCTAGCCGACCGCCTGGAGCGGTCAGGGCTGCTGCCAGGGGTGGAGGATGCCCCTACCAGCCGCTGAAACGCGGCGGGGACGGAGACCGCCGACCGCGAGCGGGGAGGGGATTGCGACCGACCACCTGGAGCGGGAAGACCACTGCCAGGGGCGGGGGAGACCCCTTCGTCTCCCCGAGAACGTGGCGGGGCGTTCCGTCCGCCAGGGGCTGGAGGACTGCCTCTGATCCGCCCGGAGAGGCGTGGCTGTCGTCCATTAGAGGGTGGAGGAGTGGCCGAGGAACAAGCTACGGCGTATCGGAGAACTGGCGAGTAAGTGTTTTTTCCCATCTCTCTCTCTCTCCTCTCTCTCACTCTCTGTATGGCATTTTCCCTCTCTTTTAAACTGTAGTGTTTTTTTGGGGGGTACTACACTGTTACAGGAAGTACCCCCCCACATTTTAATTATTTCTGTTTCCCTCCCCTTGTCCCCTCCCTCATCCAGGTAGACGGGGATGACCTGCCAGCAGACGGCGCGGAAGGCACGCCCCTCCCAAGGGAAAGGGGGGGGTGTACGTCAGGCCGGGGGCTCCCCAGGCTGAAAGAACGAGGGAGGAATGTGGCAGGGCGGAGGGTGAGATCGGGTCGTGATCCTACACACCCGGTCCCATATTAGGCTAATCAAGCCTCCGAGAGGGATAAAGGCCGATCGCAGAGGATGATGCGGGAGAGAGAGATCATTTACAGACATGTCCGTCGTGTGTGTGGTTGTGTCTTTTAAGTTTATCATTAAAATATGATTACATGGTCCAGCCGGTTCTCGCCACCCCCTTTCCATTGAACTACGTCACAGTAAACTTTTAGTGGTAGAGTAGATTGACTGTATTCATACGCTAGTATAAAACCAAAGTTTACTTTGGGCTTAAAGAGCATCGAAAAGCATTCATAGTGCGGCAAATGCATTCATAAAGGCTCACGGCCTTTAAAACGTTCGAATGCTCGACCGTGTGCGAGAGGACAGCACATGGATAAACGAAGTATACCATAACCTTTAACTGTGGAATTCTGAACAGATGTATAGAAAGTGGATAAACGGAAATGTGTGAGAGAAATCAGACACAGCTTTAACATCATTTGTCTCCTATACCATGCAAAGTAAAAATGATTCATTGCAAAACTCAGAGACTTAGCTTATTAATATCTCACAGGAGAGAGAGATAAAAATCCATATTTACTAATTACCAACCAATGCAAGTGATTAAATCAATGCTAAAGACATTAGAAAAATGAATGTACAGGGAACTGACTGTATAGGTCATTATGTTGAAAAAATGAAAAGCGTTTTAAGGGTACAAAATCTGCAAGCAAAGTTGTTACACCTTTTCATTTTTTTCTTTTTTGTTCACATTCACTGCAGCAACGCATTTTCGTTCACAGGATGTTTTATTTTTGCAATTTTTTTTTTACATGTTTCAAGTGTGTCAGCCATTTTGTTTTCCATGCGTACACATTTTCCCTCCAAAACTGCGGATAGTTTATAAAAGTAGTGCGGAAAGAGAGGAGAGTTTTGTCTGGCCAACTCTCCTCACATTCACAGGTAGCTCCACCTCAAGACTTCACAAAAAAAAAAAAAATCTCCCTCCAACCAAAACCCAGAGTCCCCCTCCCTCAAACCTCACCAACACAAAACCTCTTTGTTCTTCTGAAGAAAAAATAAAGTCCCATGAGATCCATTTCTATTGACTCCGAAACGGACCCGTAGCAAGAGCAGGATTAGCTCTACTGCTCTTTCTCTGTTTGTTTGCTCCACATCCCCTCCATTCTTGCACTCCTCCTCAATCTCCCTCCCGCCTCTATATCTTCTCTCAGTTTCGCCGATAGCGGTTCTTGGGCTTCTCCCCACATCCAGTGGCCTCGCAGGAGGACAGAGTCGGGTTCTTACCAGAGCTGATGCTGCTGAGCAAGCCGGGCAGATCGTGGGTTATGGCCTTCTCGATCTTCTCCAGCAGGCAACCACCAATGTAGGAGCACTGGGCGGAGAGTGACTTGAAGCTGCTCACTGGGTTGATTCCGAAGAAGTCACGGTAAGCATCTCGGTTGGGGAGGTCAAACTTGCTGACGTTGGTTTTGGCCAGGATAGACTTGAAAATGTAGAACTTGTCGGGATCGTCTACGATCTCTTTGAACACCAGTTCGGGATCGCTGAAGAAGCTCATCTTTTCCTTGAAGGTCTGCACATAGCGATCCACCAAGAGGGCGTGAATGCGAACGCGGATGCCATGTTGGCGGATGAAGGCGATTTTGTTCTCCAGACGGTTCTCGATCACTTGGTTCAGGTCTTCTAGCAAAGAAATTTCTTCACGTTTGAAGAGCTCACGGCTGGTGTCGGGGGCATAGTCGTAGGGCCAGAAAGAGCTGACGTAGACACGCGGTGGTTCAGTCACGTTAATGAGGGGCGCCAGACTCCAGAAGAGAGCGCCGTAGACACGCATGAGGTCCTGGGTCACCAAATTGTCGGCCTTATTGAGGATGATACGGATCTGCGATTCTCGACCTTTCAACTGCCTGAAGAGCATCTCCAACTCGAGACCTACATCCAGCTTGGTGGGGTCAAACACCACGAATATCAGGTCTGCACGATCGATAAACCACTGGCACACATCGTTGAATGGGTAGCCTTGAGGTGGGGGAAGAGACATGGTGACAAAAGAGGAAAATTAATTATGATTAAAATAATAATAATGGAATCAATTGATGCATTTTAGTGCCCTAACCTGGTGCAATGCGATAAAGCGGCAAGACATTGGGCCGGGACTGGACTGGTAATCTGGCATACCGGGCATTTTCCCAGTGGCCCGACATACTTTGGGGCTGGTCAGGGGCGGACTGTCCATCGGTAGAACTGAGCGGACCGATGGGTCGTCCGCGATAAGCTAACATGAGCCAACGCGTTATGCAGAATGGACCACAAAACGGGACGACTTCTCTTCCCATTCCAGCCCTAATTGGGGCTTAGGGGGCTTACGATTAACAGTGTTTATGTCTTAAATCGATGTCGCCAATTTTCTTTTAAAATATACTCTTTTGTCCGAGAGCTTGTATGGATGCATTCGACATACGACTGCTTTGTTATACTCTTTTTGTACAGTCAACGGCACTGCATGTGTAGACCTGGGCTGCACGTGGACAAAAAAACAGCTTAACCAACATGCAGTTCCCATGCTGGTCTAGGCTGGTTTATGCTGGTTTGGTGCTGGTCTAGCTGGTGCATCAGCATAGCCATGCTATTCACCAGCTAAACCTTGCGGGTGAAGCTGGTTCACCAGCGACAGCCAAACACATGCTAGGCTAACATTGCAGTTTTGTTTGCTTACACGTCATCTTCCGAGCTTCGGGCAATGGAATGCCTTTATGGTCAAGGATCGGAGATATCAAGTGGGAATTTCCCACATCCGACTTTGAATAGAACGCAGTATTAACGTCAAATCTGTTCTTATTGGCTGTGATTTCAGAGAGGACCGAAAAATGACTTATTGCTGGAAATTATTTACGTTGCACCTGGTTAGAACATGGCGTAACAGAATGAAATTATTTCAGCATATTATTTCATTGCATTCCTGTATATTCATGTATACCTCTCTCCTGCTGCTTGCGGTTCTCAATAATTCCTGGTGTGTCCACGAAAGTCACCCGCTCCAGGAGCTTGTGGGGCATCTCGATACCAACTAGCTTCTCCAAAAAGTTCTGGCCAAACTTTTCCAGTGGGGAGAAGGAGCGAGAGCTGTCAGCAGCCATGACTATGCCCTCCACCGTACGGATCTTCTCACCGTGCATGATGACGGTGAACTCTGAGGTAGTAGGCTCAGCACCTAGAGGAACAGAAGATGACGTAGATCACTGAAGGGAAAAACAAAGGTAGTGTAAATTACGGGGCGGGTGTGGCTCAGCTGGTAGAGCGGGTCGGCCACTAATCGCAGGGTTGGCGGTTCGATTCCTGGCCCACACGACTCCACATGCCGAAGTGTCCTTGGGCAAGACACTGAACCCCAAGTTGCTCCCAATGGCAATGCCAAACACCACTTGAGAAGATGTAAGCCAGCGGACAGCTTTAAGTTCAGCTAGTATTCTAGTTGGTTTACCTGTGTACAGCTGGTAGGGAGTGTCCTGCAGACCCAACAGATAGTTGATCATGGAGGACTTGCCCACACTCCAGGGTCCAAGGAACAGCACCATGGGCTTGGAGGTGATTTCTCCATCTGTTTGAGAAACAGTGAGAGAACAACAGAGTTTAGGATTAAAAAGTCACAGATGACAGCTGCTAAAGTCGCAGGTTATCAAAAATGAAAGATTTCATGTTCTCCAAATGTTTATGACAATATATCAATTCAAAGCAACCAATTAAACAAATCTAACAATTAATGAATTGTTATTAAAGACCCAAGTCCTGTCTCAACCTATCACAGAGTGATCGTTTGCCGAGGCTCCTCGTTCTAGTGCCTGATCCTGAGGTCCTTCATTCTTTGGGTTTCTTAAAATATTCTATTATTTTCCAAAAATATAAAGTAACCTTAGACCTCACTGGAAATAACCATGACACAGCAAAGCAAGCATTGCAACATGAATGTGCCATGCAGCATCGTTGAGCACCAGCGTCAGTTTAAGCATCTCTGCAAGTTTGTTCATTTTGTAACAAAATAAACCAAAATCAAACTGCATTTCTGTTTAAAACCAATATAACGTTCTTTCATGGGACACAAAGGGCAATGTAAGCAGGAATGACAATCTCAGCCACCACACACTTTTATTGCATGGGGGGGGGGGGGGGGGGGGGTATGCAATGAAAGTGAATGGCAAGGTTGTCATTATGTCCCACCGGAGAAAGAAAGTCATAGAGGTTTGGAAAAACACGAGGGGTGAGTACATCATGACAGAATTGTCATTTTGGGGTGAACTGTCCCTTTAAGGCCTGTACCTTTGATTGGAAGCCTTAATGTTTCTGCTAGTTACCTGGTTGGCAAGTTATTTGTTAATATAATCTCCATGCTGAAAAACACAATGAAACAGATCCAGAATATTGCCAATTCCATCTTCAAACAAGCAATTTAGCTCTTGCATATGAATGCAGTTTCATTAGCAATTGAACAATTGTCTGTGGTGTGATCAAATTATGCAGTCATGTTCTCTGCTGCATAAAGCAGCTGCGTTATATCACAAAAATAAGTAAATTAACCTCAACTCTGACCTGTTAGTTGGAGAATCACTGTCAGCATTAGGAACCCGCAAGCAAAGGTACAGTATGCATCAATCACAAAAAGGAACGACTAAACATGATAGTAGAGTATGATGCAATGATTGTGTTGGGGGTAGCTAGAACGTAATGCAGCTGATCTGACAGCGAAGAACATTTTGCACAGTTGTTTTACTCTTTTGTGATATAAAGCCTTGCAATAAAACATGAGAACACGAAAAACGTCTTGAAGTAGAAAGGATATCTAATTTTTATGAAGGTCATCTGTGCCCATCCCAACCCACCCACATGGGAATGCCAGTACTTGCTGCCAGTACGGACTCTTCCGTGGTCTTCGCTCATTTATCAGATACATCCAGACAATTGAACAGATTATTACACATGCCAACCTTGTCTAGAAAACAATGACCATGTTTCGCATACAAAACCCTTCATATCATGACAGAGTCTTGTGAAACAGAAGTTTTGTGGGTTTTAGTCCATGTCTGTTATCTTGGAAGCCATCTACACCAGTGAGCCAAAACGTTAGGACCACGTGCCAAATGTGCAGTTGGTCCTCCGCATGCCGCCAAATCAGCACTGAACCACCGAGGCATGGACTCTACAAGACCCCTGAAAGTGTCCTGTGGTATCTGGCACCAGGACATCAGCAGCAGATCCTTCAAGTCCTGTATGTTGGGAGGTGGAGCTGCCATGGATCAGACTTGTTGGTCCAGCACATCCCATAAATGCTCAATCGGATTGAGATCTGGGGAATTTGAAGGCCAGGGCAACACCTTGAACTCTTCATCATGTTCCTCGAACCATTCCCGAACAATGTGTGCAGTGTGGCAGGATGCATTATCCTGCAGAAAGAGGCCATCAGGGAATACCATTCCTATAAAGGGGTGTACCTGGTCTGCAACTATGTTTAGGTAGGTGGCACGTGTGAAATTGACGTCCACATGAATAGCCGGACAGAACATTGCCCAGAGCATCACACTCCCTCCACCGGCTTGTCGCATTCCCACAGTGCATCCTGGTGCCGTCACTTCCCCAGGTAAATGGTGCACACGTACACGGCCGTCCACATGATGTAAAAGAAACGGAACTTCTCTGACCAGGAGATCTTCTTCCACTGCTGCAAGGTGCAGTTCCGACGCCCGTGTGCCCATAGTAGATGCTTTTAATGGTGGGCAGGGGTCATCATGGGCACTCTGATTGGTCTCAGGCTGCGCAGCCCCATACGCAGCAGGGTGTGATGCACTGTGGAGTGACACATTCGTCCTGTAATGTCATTAAAATTGTCTGTGAATTGTTCCACAGTAGACCTTCTGTCGGTACAGACCAGATGGGATAGTCTTCGTTGACCTCACGCATGGATGAGCCTTGGGCACCCAACACACTGTCGCCGGTTTGTGGTTTGTCCCTCCTCGGACCACTGTGGGTAGGTACTCACCACTGCTGACCGGGAGCACCCCACAAGCAGTTTCAGAGATGCTCTGACCCAGTTGTCTGGCCATAACAGTTTGTCCCTTGTCAAAGTCGCTCAGGTCTTCACTGCTGCCCATTTATCCTACATTCAACACATCGACTACAAGAACCGATTGTTCGCTGACCATCTAATCGACCCAGACGTGACATGTGACCTTGTTAGGAGATGATCAACATTATTCACTTCACCTGTGAATGGTCATAATGTTTTGGCTCATCAGTGTATATATGCTAGCATACTCCTAAAAGTTGACAAAATGAACTTTTAGCAGATATGCACATTTTATATAAAGAATCACTTCCGGAAAAACGAACCAAAAATATTTATGTCATCATCTTGTCCGTGTATACAATTTTTTGTTGGTTAGAAAAAGTGTCTGGAATTTGTTCATTTTAAAGTACATCGACGGAGGTTTTGCCAGTCTGTGGTGTAAACTAAAGGCCATCGGCTTGTTTAGACATTCCTGAAACTTCCTTTTTCAACAGGAAATACGTCAACACAGGAACTGCCCTATAGTCAAAACATCTCATAGGGTTAGTGGTTATTATGTCAGTAACATGAAAATGTGTCTGATTAGTTGAGTTAATAAAAACACAAGAGCCAAATCAAGACTTTAAACCTAAATACAGTATGCTGAATGACTGCGTGTGCAACTGGACGATCTGACACTCTTTATACGTACTAATGTGAATTCTCTTCACTCTGACAACTTTGAAGTGGCTGAATGACTACTGAGCAACAACATAGAAACTTTCATTATTTAGAAGGCTATAATTAGCTTGTAATGCTGATGGTAATTGTGCAGATGCGCACTAGCTGCAATTACACTGCAGGGGAGCAGAGACACAGGCAATGCCATGCAGTGAACACCCCTGTCATACCCACCTGTAGCTGAATCCCCCAGTGTGCGTCCAGGATAGGCTGTTTAGTGGAGGGGGCGGGGTGGGTGATGTCAGGGGGTGGAGTCACAGGCAGAGTGAAAGAGGATGAAAATGACAAGTGTGAGGAAAAGTGGAGGCAGAGAGAGAGAGAATGCCAAGGGGTAAAAGAAAGAAAGAAAGAAAGAAGTGACACTTTTCCTGTGAAGCAGGAGAGAGTGATGAGTTCAAATGTGTGTGAAGGATGTTTGAGAGTTGTCCAGATACGACTGCAAAACTCCTAAATCTTCAGTACCTTTTTTTTTTCTGGTTAAAATATCTAAATGGGTGAATGTCATGAATCCTGTCAAGAACAAGTCTGGATCATATTTCACCCTAAAATCAAAATTATGATATGTATTACTGCAATGTGGGAAAAAAAAATCGAAATCTCCTTAACTGTAATAATAATCATTATTTTTTTTATGAAATGTATATAAAATTTGTATATATATATTTTTTTTTATAACTTAAGTCGGTTTATCTATAGCATGAATTCATAATTATTTATTTATTTTTAATTAAATTAATGAGAGTTTTTGGGAAGAAAATATGCTTGATTGCTATTAATGGTTCTACAAATAGGCTTAAAGGGACAGTTCACTCAAAAATGAAAACATTCTCTCATCATTTACTCACCCTCATGCCATCCTAGACGAGTTTGACTTTCTTTCTTCTGCTGAACACAAATTAAGATTTTTAGTAGAATATCTCAACTCTGTAAGTCCATACAATGCATGTGAATGGTGACCTGAACTTTGAAGCTCCAAAAAGCACATAAAGGGAGCATAAAAGCAATCCATACAACTCTCGTGGTTTAATCAGAGTCCTCTGAAGTGATCCAATCGATTCACTATAAATCTTGACATCTGCAGTCTGCTTGGCAATCATATTACTCGATTGATTACTCTTCCTATCGCTTCAGAATACATGGATTAAAACACTGGAGTCATATGGATTGCTTTTATGCTGCCTTTATGTGCTTTTTGGAGCTTCAAAGTTCTGGTCAACATTCACTTGCATTTTATGGACCAACAGAGCTGAGATAATCTTCTAAACATCTTCATTTGTGTTCAGCAGAAGACAGAAAGTCATACTCGTTTAGGATGACATGAGGGTGAGTAAATGATGAGAGAATTTTCTTTTTGGGTAAATTATCCCTTTAAGGGGCTGTTCACACCGAACGCCTACTTGCGCTAAAAAAGCAAGATACTGCGTAATGAATATAACAGAATGCAAAGTGTTTCTAAAAGGTCTATTTACTTGACACAGCTTCTAAAACAAACGCATACAGACGCAAAAACTTTCAAATTAGAAACACATTTTCTTTCGATTTTGATGTGAAATTTGACCTGTGAATGCTCTTTATGACATTTAACACAAGATAAATTCACCTTAAAAGTAAAACAGCAAGATTTGTGCATTTTGCCTTTCACCAGTTTTTTTTTGCATAAACCTAAACCTACATTTATGATTATTATTTCAGCCATTTTTTCAGTGCAATAAACAAAACTTCTGTGTTAAATCCATCAATAATGACAGTACTGTCTGTCAAATCTTTGGTGGACAAAACAAATGCTTGGAAATGACCAAGATGCACTTTCCATACCAGTATGTACGCCCATTAAACTAACGTTCCCTTAAAATGTGATGTCACAAGATGAATCCCAACCAGCAACCTTTGATCAACAGATCATATTTGGAAGACCTGCTTCAGTTTTCTTGAGTCCCCAAACTAGTCTCATAGCTCAGTGAGTCAGTGTGTATTATTGTGGTGAGTGTATGGGTTAGGTACCATGCTGAACCACAAGGGGGCAAGCTTGATCCCAGTGTTGTGTCAGAGGTTAGCAGGACACAGGCTGAGTCCCACATGGCACACTACCCACACTACTCTTACTACTGCTACCATGTGTGTCTATGGCTGAGACAGTGTGAGGAGTGTGGCAGTATGCAGTTTTGGACTCAGACACAGTGTCATGAAAGTCACCCTTCAGAGGACACGACTGAGGCCCTCTACAGTCTGAGCAGTTTAAGGCTTTTTTTATCTAGAAACAAATGCAAACTTTAGATCTGAGCTGATGTTCAGTCCTTAAAGGAGGTAATACAGTTGAATAGGCCTTATAAAATATTCCAAACACAAGATCTTTTAAATGTTAATAAATTAGGCATCATCTAATTAAATACACACATTTACATATTAATAC
This sequence comes from Moxostoma hubbsi, assembly GCA_032164185.1. Taxonomy (NCBI): domain Eukaryota; kingdom Metazoa; phylum Chordata; class Actinopteri; order Cypriniformes; family Catostomidae; genus Moxostoma; species Moxostoma hubbsi. The sequence continues at coordinate 45,095,290 of JAVLUX010000007.1, forward strand.
ACAGACTTTACAGAAGACTTTTTGGCTTGATTCAATGTTTAAGGTTTTCAAAATATTTAATAATAGAGATAAAGATAATTTAAAGATAAAATGCTAATGAGAAAAGAGATCAATAAACATAAGATTTATGCATTTAAATTGCATAAGATTCCATCAAATTAAACTGAGAATAATAATAATAATAATAAATATTATTTAATTTAATTTAGTTAGAAATGACACTGTTCAATTTGATTGAATATTTTTATGATATTTAAATGTGTAAATCTTAAAAAATGTGCTTAAAATTTTTTTTTTTTTTGAAGACGAGCAAAATCAACACCAAAAATATTTGAGATTTAAATTCATAACACAATTTAATCATATTGAATTGGGTCATTTGTAACTAAATTAAATGAATAAAAGTTCATAAAAATTTTACTAAATAAAAAACTAAAATAAATGAGAATTCTATTAATAAATAAACATTAATAAACATGCTTCATGCATTTTTATTTATTTATTTATTTATTAAAGGCTAATGAGAAAAAAAGCTAAAGATAAATAACCTCTGGCCAATTACCAGAAATATCTACACTCAAAATAAATAAATAAATAAATAAATTTAAGATTTATGCATTTAAATTTCATAACAAGATTACATCAAACTGAATTGTGCAGTCGTTAACAAAATAACATTAAAAAAATTATATTTTAAGTATTATTATTATTATTATTATTACACAATTAAATTTGATTGAATATTTTTCTGATATTGAAATGTGTAAATCTTAAAAATTAACTTACATTTCTTTTTTTGAAGGTGAGCAAAACCTACACCAAAAATATTTGAGCTTATTTTTAAGATTTACACATTTAAATTCATAACAAAATTTAATGATATTGAATTGGGTCATTTTTAACTAAATTAAATGAATAAAAGTTCATAAAAAATTTACTAAATAAAAAACTAAAATAAATGAGAATTCTATTAATAAATAAGCTTTAAAAAAGGCAAATGAGAAGCTAAAGATAAATAGCATTAATATACATTAAAATATCATTAACAAAATAACATTAAAAAATGTTTTAAGTATTATTATTCTTCTTATTATTATTTTTATTATTATTATTACACAATTCAATTTGATTGAATATATTTATGGTATTCAAATGCATACATTTTAGAAATTGGCTAAAATAAAAATGTTTTGAAGGTGAGCAAAATCTAAATATTCCATCATATTAAACTATATAATTTATAACCAAATTAAATTAAAAATGATTTACATATTTAGGTTTTTTTTTGTTTAGTTAAATATTACTTAATTCAATTTGATGGAATTTTCATATGAAATTAAAATGCATAAATCTTTATTTATTTATATGTTTATTTTTACATGTTTTTGAGAAGATTAGGCATTTGTACCAATGATGAAAAATGAAATATTCTAGAAAATGGTTCCTTAGACGCTAAAAGCAGCACAAAGGTGATATAAAATCATTCATTTGAAATGTTTCCATATTGTGTCACATATTTGGCAAAATATTGCAGAAAGTCAGAACGGTTTATTCCACACAAAATCACCATTTCCCCTGTAGTACCTCCCCTTATTGGGCAATCATAATAGGCTAATTAAATCCCATTGACTGTAAAGAGGATATTTAATATTTAATGTGCATTCAGAAGTACAGACTAAAACACATGAATGGCTTATATAAAGTGAGGGGTGTTCACAAACTTCTGATTGCTTTCAGATGGATTGTTCTACTATGAATGAGACTGTGTTGTCTATTTAAGCTCTCTCTCTTTTCTGTTATTGGTCCCCCTCGAGTAGGCCCGGATGTGCATCAGTTCTACAGCTGTGAAATGATGGGCCGCACATGTTACAGCTCACTCAGATACTCCGAATATGGCACTTCCACCATGTGTAGAATGATTTTGTTTATCAGCGTTGGTGTATCTGGAACTTTGTGAGTAAACAGAAATACCCATATGGAAGAACCACATTTGCTGATGATTTTCAATAGATGTGTGAATACAGTGTGTACGAGAATATTGGGGGGAAACGCAACAAAACAAAACACATGTGGAATTGAAACTACTGGCTTCAATTCAGCAATTTGGGTCAAAATGAGCTCAAATGTACTTACAAATTTGGACTGTTGGTGGCGCTAAAGGATTTCAGCTATGGACCCCAAATTTGGCATGATGAAAGATGAGTTTCTCTCCTACCAATGTGCCAAATTTCAGACTCCCAGACACAGAGCAGATTAATATTAAGCAGAATGCTTACAAGCTCTATAGTTGCCTATGCAGCTTTGGTACTTGGCTCTTAATGATTACATTATCATGTAAACACATTCAAATGTTCCACTGCAACCTCCGGGTTCTTCCTTATGAATATGGTCATTTGAGTGTGCCAGGTAGTTTGCTGACCTAACTAGTGTGAGCTCTGATTGGTTCAGGAAAATGATGTAATGGCGATGAAGGGATGTAACAATCAATCAACATTCAGATGTAATCGTAAACTAGATAAAGCAGTGTGGAAACAAGCGGATGGTACCTGAGATCTCATGTTGTCTGAGTTCATTGTACTTGTAGGCCTGTTCCATGGGTCTGATGGAGTTGTGGTAGATCTTCCTCAATCTCTGCAAAGCAGCTGAGAAAACAAAAGAAAGTGTGCATTTCCGAAGGTTGGGGAAATTAATGTGGGGAGAAGAAAGAGTGCAGATGGCGTTGTGGATAAAGGGTTTGGAGAGGAAATGGGAGGAGACTGCAAAGTGAACATACCTAAAAACAAGTGTCTATGCGTCTACTCAACATGTTGGTTACTCTGAGTTCTGGTCAAACTTGCAACAAATTCGGCACTTATTTTTACATGCGAATCAGCTTTGCGGCAAGCTCTTCGTTGTCGCCAATGGTTTGCTGTAGGTTCAACACTACCATTGAAGAACTGCAAACTTCTGGCAAACGTTGCGGTGTATCGCAAGCTCATTTGCATGGGAAGATAACGAGTGGGATACTTGCGGCATGTTTGCAGCAAGTCTGATGATGTTTGCAAGGGGCGATGACAGTTAGGCTATTTATTGGATCAGTAAAGGTAAATGTCATGTTATGCGACTACACATTGCTTTACAGAGAGCGTACAAGCTATAGGTGGTGGAACCAAATTAAAGACTTATACCCAAACTTAAGTGGGACTTTACGCATGGCTGGTGTAACCCTACCCAGCACACCAGCATCCAAAGAGCTTAATTTCCTTACCAGCATAGTCTCCTGCTTTCTCATCTGCTGCGAGCCGCAGAGTTTCCTCGATGTGAGATCTGTCCCTCAGGATGGATTCTAGAACCTCCTCTTCCTCTTCTGTCGAAAACACAAGACAAACAAGTTAAAAAACCCATATTAAACCAGCCTAACATGTTCCTTGCCAAGCTGGTGTTCAGCTGGTCCAGCAGACAAGTGCTCAAACCCCCTCTGAAACCCTCAGACCACAGAAGTATAACAAGACTGGAAGGCCTTAGAGAGACCAGCCTTTTTCATCTGGGAATCCTTGACCAGGAAGACATTACAGCCTATATTTAATCCACTGTCTTAGGTTCTGTGATTGGCATTCCATAATAAAGCAGTTCTTTTATCCATTGTCAAAGTGCATTGGCAAGTAGGTATAGCTGCAGGCCGGAGACCTCCAAATGGGGATGGAATCTCACGAAAGAGGGCGGAGTTCATCCAGAAGTGGGCGGGGTTACTCCATTAGGGCGTTGTGCCAACTCCAAAAGGGAGCATCACTTCCTCTTGCGGTTAAGGTTAGGGAAAGGGTTAGGTAAGGGGTTCCCTATGTCTTTAATGGTGGTTTGGAGTTCCAGTCCCTTTTTGGAGCACTGCCTGCAGCCATATCCTTCTTCTGGGATCGGACACATTATGCTGACTCACTGACAAGCGCAATCTCCCATTACACATTATCGCATCGGTTTTGGCGGGAATACATTCCCTTGTAGCGCGACTGGAAGCGAGTTGCGTCAGCAGTGTGGAAGACCCGGTTTCGGACCCTATACGTCGACACCAGGATGTAATCACGTTGGCGTAATCTGAGGTGAGTGCGATTCGGAAATTGCATTTTTCACTCTAACATAACATTTTTACTCCTTTGATGGTTAGATTTAGGTTTGTACCCTTGTACACCCGTTACAGCTCGAAACATCTTGCTTCAACTCTCTTTTGGCGCCCCTCCGCGGACATTTCACATGGCAAATGGAGCTAATCAAAAGCTAATTTGCATGCTAAAATAACAAGCTGCAAATTTGTGGCAAGTTTGCGTCTAGTTTAGATTTTTTTTTTAAAGAGATCGAAGATAAAAAAAAAAATCTAAAGTTGTACAATTATTAAATATAATGCAGCTTAAACATTTTATTAAATGCAATTATACTGCCGTAACACTAGGTGGTAACAGAGAGGGGAAATGTGATGAAAATAAATAGGAGAAGAAGCCAGCGGTATGCTAAGCTAATAGGCTTATTTAGCTTGTGAGCTAACCGGTTAGCCTAAACAGAACACAGAATGATATGTGACATATCATTATTATACAAAGTTATTCTTTGTTGTATTTACACAGTTTAGACAACATGAACCACACAGCGATTGCATAGGAATTGAATAGTTATTTTAGCCAATAGAATCGCTTTATGCTCTGGGGGTGTTACAGTTAGTTGTGAGGTGTTGTACAGTACTTCTCAACCTTTCTGACTCCAAGGCCCCCTGCTGTCCAGGACAGTACTTGAAGGCCCCCTTGCCCGAAACTAGACATGTCTAGAGTAAAATAATTAATCATGGATCATTTTGGATTCTAAAAGTTCCAGAAAGAGTCTGTTTATAATGTGTAAACATAGATCTTATTTTTTTAGCATTTTAATTAAAGTAGGATCATTTGACTTATTTTAATATTTCCAATTTTAAATTAATTTGAGTCATATTGAGGCCTCATTGGAAGTGTGCTGAGGCCCCCTAGTGGGTCCCGGCCCCCTGGTTGAGAACCACTGGTGTAGTATGTGTTCCTTGTTGTCTTTTGCGGGAAGCAGACAGATACACATGTGCCAACAACACTTTCTGCTATGTAGGTTTGGTGATATTTCTCCTGCTCAAGCACATCCCTGAAATATTTGACCTAGGACAAATCAGCTAGTGGAAGAGCATTGATCAATCAAACTAATTCTGCAACTTAGTGGCTACATCCTTTAGCAAGCATCACCAATGTATTAACTTATGATTAGACTTAATTATTTGCTGTCGATACTGATTTTTGTAATTCTTTCACTAATTTCATCATTGTTGTACTTTTAAATTCATAGCACTGATATTCACAGCACAATTCCCACCTTGTTTGCAGGTATGCACAATGCCTCAGGGTGTTACTGCTAGCTTGCTGTTATCAGGACTGAAGACATAAATGTAGCCCAAGAGAAAGTCACCGCATCTCATCATCTTAGATTTAGTCCTCTTTTGGAGGAAGGACCAAGAGAAGACAATGACATCCAATAGGGCGGCTGTGGTACAGGTGGTAGAGCGGGTCGGCCACTAATCACAGGGTTGGCGGTTCGATTCCCGGTCCACATGACTCCACATGCCGAAGTGTCCTTGGGCCCAAGTTGCTCCCAATGGCAGGCTAGCGCCTTGCATGGCAGCTCTGCCACCATTGGTGTGTGAATGGGTGAATGTGACAGTGTAAAGTGCCCAAGGTTAAAAAAGCACTATATAAGTGCAAATAAAAATACATCCATTACATTTAAGTTTGGATTCCAATTTTGAAAAGTGTCTCTTGTTCTGTTTGACAATGGTCTTTGACCCATCTTATTTTAGTGTATCAAACCTAAAAATAAAATCAAACAACGGCCGAGTGTAATGTAGCCATGATTTCATAACATGGCCTGTTGCATATGGGGGGACTCCCTAGTTTCATAACAGGTTAGACCCTCAGGGGGATGGGGGACACATGGTCTACCAAATGATTTGATTATATGTTGATATGAGAGATAACAGATCTTCTCCATTCTAAATATAACTTGCATTGGGGAGTTGCCCAGTAGGACTGTCCTTGTGCGCCAAAAGACCATATTTCACTTTATGGCCACTGTATGGCTGAACTGCACTTCGGCTTTAGTAAGCCTCTACACACTGATTGACACTTTCACACCTTAAGGGATGAAAGACTTTGGTTTCGTCTCTCGCCTTCATGTTCATACTGCTATTTATGTATGTTTCCCTTTGGAATACTCGGAAGTGTCTGATGTCAGGTTCAGCCATTGATATTGACACACACAAACATACTACACATACTTAGTGTTTGCTTTCTGTGTGTGAATAAATATGCCTATATATGTTAATATGTAATACAATGCTAAAAAAAATCATGCAGATATGGGTCAGGAGGACCTTCATTTAATGTTCACATCAACCATCATAATGGGGAAAACTGATCTCAGTGATTTCGTATTTGGGCATAATCACACTCAAAGTATTTCCCAAACAAAGGCTCCAAATTCCTCCACAAGGCTCCCATTTGGTTAAGGTTAGTATTATAATATTAGCCCAGAAATAAACATCAAATCAAACACATGGACAAATCAGCTCGTATTATTTCTCGTCTTGCAGCCAATTATGATACAGACACTTGGAGATGTTGGCCAGAATGTTAGCCTGAGTTACAGTTCACTTTAATTGTGTCTTTCCATACAAAAAACAACAACTGCTTTGTCAAGAACGTTCTAAAATGGATATCAAGTCTGGCTTAAGTTGCATGGGGTCCTGAAAAACTTGTACTAATGTCAACCATTGCACAAACCCCCTAGCATCTCTTAGCATTGCACAAACCCCCTAGCAGCCCTTAGCATTGCACAAACCCCCTAGCATCTCTTAGCATTGCACAAACCCCCTAGCAGCCCTTAGCATTGCACAAACCCCCTAGCAGCCCTTAGCATTGCACAAACCCCCTAGCAGCCCTTAGCATTGCACAAACCTCCTAGCAGACCTTAGCATTCCACAAAACCCCCTAGCAGCCCTTAGCATTGCACAAACCTCCTAGCAGCCCTTAGCATTGCACAAACCCCCTAGCAGCCCTTAGCGTTAAACAGTCTATTTATTTTGTTCTTAGATATCCATTAGCATTTAGTTGCTTATTTGAAACCAGTTTAGGGAAGCATTAGCCTTCCTAGTTGGCTGTGACCCTTGACTGAAATAATTCAGCTCAAGTAATATGCTTAATCAACCTGCATCAGCGAAAATGTAGAAACCATCTGTGAATATAGGGCAGCCAAGCTACTGAAGAGTCAGGCATCTGTTTACATCTTACCAAGATATATACTTGCAGTTCAGCAGAGGCCAATTCCTTAGACTGATCATATAAGCAACATGCTCAAGTTGTTTGCAACGAACAACATTTGTGAACAACAATTAAAATGGTTGTCTCCATATGGGTGGTTGATCTTCTTTACTAGCTTAACCAACTAGTTTTGTTTGGGAAAAGTAGGGCAATGCTGGTCCACTAGTTGGTCGGCCAGCATAAACTAGCCTAAACCACCATGTTTCTCTCTCTGTTGCGTTTTAACCCTGCTGGAAAATAAAATATTTGTAACCATCTTAGTCAAGTGGGTTTCTGGAACATATTAGCTGGTTTCTTGCTGGTCAAAGGTGGTTTACCAGCCCCTACCAGCTTGACCAATCAGGCCAACCAAGTAAAAACCAGCTCCATCTGCTGGTAGTATGACTTATCAACCCTCCAGACCAGCTCGGACCAGCTATTGACCCATAAATTACCAGCTTGTACCACCAGTGGGTGGTATTAGCTAGATTTTCCTCCAAGAGTGTCAAACAAAACAGTTACTCTCTCATGATCTCACATATTTATTATATTTTAGTTTCTCTATGCTTCACAACCAGATCACAAACCTCTTGCTGCGGTCAAGGTCTAAAGCCAAGCACTTCACACAATTATTCCAGTGTGCTGAGGGCATGTCCCTCAGATTGTGATGGCATATTGTTCTGCCACAGCTTCAGAAGAGTCCGGAACAGATGGTGCTCCCAGCACCAGAGGCTGCAGGCATGTTGCGATGACACAACATGCTAGTTAAAGAATACAAGTGTTCAGCCCATGCTAGCCAAGTCAAGCTGCTAAAAATACAGCACTGTAATGTTGAGCACAGCACGATGCTAAAACTGTGAAAGGTTAGAGTCGAGGTGTGGAGTTCAAACGTGCGAACTCCGAACAATTCAGGGATCCATCCATCCATCCTTCTATCTATCTATCTATCTATCTATCTATCTATCTATCTATCTATCTATCTATCTATCTATCTATCTATCTATCTATCTATCATTGGTCTGTCTGTCTGACATCCATCCATCCATCCATTTACCTAACATTGTATGTTCTATCTATCCATCCATCTACCTACCATTGTTCTATCTATATACCTACCTACCTACCAACCAACCATTGGTCCATCTATCTATCTATCTATCTATCTATCTATCTGTCTATCTATCTATCTATCTATCTATCTATCTATCTATCTATCTATCCATCCATACATCATTGGTCTGTCTGTCTGACAAGCCATCCATCCATCCATTTACATACCATTGTATGTTTTATCTATCCATCCATCCATCCATCCATCTACCATTGTTCTATCTATCTATCATTGGTCTGTCTGTCCATCCATCCATCCATCCATCCATCTACCTACCATTGTTCTATCTATCTATCTATCTATCTATCTATCTATCTATCTATCTATCTATCTATCTATCTATCTATCTATCTATCTATCTGTCCATCCATCCGTCCATCCATCCATCCACCTACCTATCATTGTCCTATCTATCTATCTATCTATCTATCTATCTATCTATCTATCTATCTATCTATCTATCTTTTTACCCATCCATCATAAAATGGACAGGGATGGAGACCAAATATAACTGTTAACCGCCTCTAACACTCCTTATTATCTTGCAATTGAGTGGTCTTTAATGACACTTAAGGAAGTTGTACAACCGCCTTAATGCTAAGGAGAATATAAGCAATTGTGTAAAGGACTCTGACGTGGGCCAAGCATCTAACCACCCAACTAGTCCAGGATTGTCAAGGAGTTAGGCTACATGAATGTACACTGGGCACATTGTATCCACACTATAACACCTCCAGCACCTAATATAGTGCCAACACCATTACAAATATATCCACTTCAGGCTAGCATGATGTCCGTCAATGTTGAGTGGTCTCTAATTTAACTCTGTACATACCGGAAGGGCAAATACGCAAACAGCTAGCATCTGTCGTGCAGACTACGTACATCCAATGAGCTTGTCGCCTAGCGATGGAAGCTTTGGAAAAAACACAGCTGTTGCTATAGCTCATTCTGTTGGAATGCACCATCGGTCTACTGTTGTCTCGGGCTTATTCGGCAAATACACACATTTGTGCATTGGAGGGGGGTGATGTCCACTAACTTAAACAGTGGATGGCATCACTGATAATAATGGTCTGATTAGGAAATGTGTTCGATAGCTCCTTTAAAATGTATGATTGTAGTTTATTCTATAAACACAAACAGAAATTCTGGATTGAGCAGTGAGCAAAAAAATAAGACATTTTTGGTTGCTTCTCTACCTAGCAATATTTGTTACATCATACCAATTATATAATATATTTCCAGTGGTGCATAGGTTTGTTCCTTGGTGTATTAAAGTAAAACCCTCTGATCCTATCTATTGGCAGATGCAATAGGCAAATTGAATGAATGTGAACATGATTAAGGCAGATGAGCCTTGAGACCCATCTGAATCCAACAGACTTAACAGGAGCTCGGGAGAGGTATACACAACCTTTAAACTGGGCCAAGAGATTTCCAGATTTCCAAAACTCTATCTTTCAGTTCTTAGATTGTAACCATCCATCTATCTATCTATCTATCTATCACTGTAGTTTTGCATCTGTGCAGGGCATATCACTGAGAGAATTGAATTGCAACAGGTGCCAAGCTTTTAGAGTTCTGGTCCCACTTGGTGACAGAAATAGCTCCACAATGGGTCATGCCTCAGAAAGAGTGGGGGCTGGAGACTTGCTGGCCTTTTTTGTGCAGGTCCTGAGTTTCTGTCGATCAAGAGTTTGAGGCTGATCTTCAGAGACATTAAGACTGAAATCAACACTGTCTAAATGAATAATTACACATGGTGCACACGTCACGTGGCCCAATAATCCACAATATTAAAGTTGGGCCTCCTCTATCGATACCTTCAGTTTTCAACATAAATGCAAATCAGTGCAAGCAGAATCTAGAGTAAGAATCTAAATGAACACTTAGCATGTCTCAATTCCCAAGATCAAACATCAATCTTGAAAAGGAGACATATTTTTCCATTAAGTTCTAAGGTTTTGTCATGGAATAGGATTCCAGAAGTTCTTCTGCGCTGTTTTTAGCTCCTTACTTCAAAGCTTTTAATAGCACGACACAAAATGGCAGTGCGTGACACATTTTTGAATTTGAGAACAAGGATCGCATCCGGGTATTAATTCCACAGAGGAATCATGGGTATCAGATGTGGGACACAGTAAGACCGTCACATGGGACAGAGGGGTAGAGGGGATTTTAAGCATGATTCGTTTCAACAAAGCCACATTGCATGACCTTAGCACTGAAGCTTCTCTCTTTTTATGGAATCATTATTTGGCGGCCTGTCCCACAATTCCTATCTGAGGGGAGTCCCTTAAGAGCAAGGGCACCGCATGCATTCTGTACTGCATTACTGTAAGGTGGGGAGAGCCCTTACTCTCACTAAGTACCCGTATCAAATGCATAGTCAATGCAAATGACTTTCTCCATTACATATGTGTTACTTGATAGAGGACTTGTGGCCAAAACAAGTGGTTTGATTTTTAAAGATACAGTTCACCTAAACATTCTTATTCTGTCATAATTTACTCACCATGATTTCCTTCCTTCATTCCTCTTTTATAAACATCATGGTGTTTCTTGTCAATACAATGGTAGTTGATAGTAACTCACTTAAAAGGCTTAAAAAAGGATCCAAAAGTATTACAAAAGTAATTCCTGCGACTTGTCTTCTGAAACCATACAATGTGGATCGTGCTTTAAAACTAAAAGTTGCATAGTTTTAGCAGACATCAAGGCTTTTACTGCAAAAACATAAGAGGAATCACATTTTCTTTGAACTTTTGACATAAGAGGTCATTGTATTATGAAAACATACTGTAAGTTTCAGAACTCAAAACTTCCCCCTCAATGCAAAAAGAGCATTTGTTCAAACCAAACTGCAAAAACGCCTTGTTTTCAAATTCCTCCACATTGTGATGTCACACTGTGGAAGACAATGGCATTCCGACTGCCTCCAAAACAACACATCAACACCTAGTTTACCTTTAATCACTTCCGTAGCCCGCCCAGTAGCAGTGAGCTAGCAAGTAGAGAGCTGGTCAGTCAAGAGCAGAGAGCCAAGCATAACAGAGGGCGTTTACTGTCAAGTCATAGAAGAGAAACGTCACCAAAACAGAGCATTTCTGACAAAGGGTCAGAATCATGAGGGAGGGAAAATTATCATATTTTACAAATATATTACAGTTTGAATTTTTTTGTGTGTGGGCTGGGTTAGGCAGTAACAGAATACATGTAACAGGATTATGTATTTAAAATACAAAATAAAAGTAACTGTATTCCACATTACATTGGTAATTAGATTACAGTTACATTCAAAAAGTATTTTGATTACTCAAGAGATTATTTTTCATTTTATTGTCATTTGTTTCATTTAATATTTAATCCTTTCAGATGGAAAACATTTATACATTTAAATGATGTGATTCAAAGTGCATTTGAACAGCGGTGAAACACTTTCTTATGATGTGTTACATTCATACGAGCAGACAGAGAAGTATGTTTGAAGTACGTTTGGAGCAGAAGAAATAGAAATAAACCTTGTGTAAATTGTTAGCTTTATGCTAAGCTAAAATGCTATTTCTAGCCATTTTACATGCACATGTTACCAGACACAATCTTATTTTTATATTAAGAAAATTCACGTTGGATCATAATTTCTTTTTTTTCTAGTAAGCACTTTGATATTAGGACAAAAAATAATATTAGCATTTTTTTCCCCTTTTCTCCCCAATTTGGAATGCCCAATTCCCAATGCGCTCCAAGTCCTCATGCTGGCGTAGTGACTCGCCTCAATCCGGGTGGCGGAGGATGAATCTCAGTTGCCTCCGCGTCTGAGACCGTCAATCTGCGCATCTTATCACGTGACTTGTTGAGTGTGTTACCACGGTGACCTAGCAGGTGTGGCGGCTTAACGCTATTCTCCGCGGCATCTATGCACAACTCACCACACGCTCCACCGAGAGTGAGAACCACATTATAGCGACCACGAGGAGGTTACCCCATGTGACTCTATTCACCCTAACAACCGGGCCAATTTGGTTGCTAAGGAGACCTGGTTGGAGTCTCTCAATACTCACCGAGATACCCAGGCACCCTAAAAATCGTATTCTTGATAATAATTTTTGTACTGATTTCCTGTAAAAAATATCTAAAAATCCTTAAAGCAAGATCAGTTTCATTGATCTTGTTTTAGAAACAACACTGCATACGATATTTCGGTTTTCAGAGAATGTATTTTTAACATGTGTATTTTGTCAGAGTTTTTATACTCAAAACAAATGAAAAAAAGTCTAGAAGTAATCCAAAGTATTTAGAATACATTACTGACCTTGAGTAATCTAACGGAACACGTTACAAATTACATTTTACGTTTCAACAGTAACCCTCCCAACCCTGCCCATGGGTTTGACTTTACTTTGCTTAAATGAGTTCACATTTACTATATAAATGATCTAATTTGTCAACATCATTAACTCTTTTTTGACTAGACTATATAGTAAATGTGAACTCATTTAAGCATGCACATCACCAGGTTTAAGCCAATCGTACGCGTTTTGACGTGTGCAAGAGTAAGTACAATTTTTTCCCATAAATATCTATGACATGACATTTTTGTGATATCTGCTAAATCTCTGGCCAGACCAACAAGAGCGACAGGATGTCCACCAAGAAGATGGGAACTTGTAGTCTTACGTAATGTGAGGAGGCACAATTTGTTGTTTTTTACAGAACTACCGAAGGTTTTATCATTGTTGCATTTATTAATTTGCATTTTTGCATTTGTCAGACACTTTTATCCAAAGCGACTTACAGAGCCCTTATTACAGGGACAATCCCCCCCGGAGCAACCTGGAGTTAAGTGCCTTACTCAAGGACACAATGGTGGTGGCTGTGGGGATCGAACCAGCAACCTTCTGATTACCAGTTATGTGCTTTAGCCCACTACGCCACCACCACTCCTGGTATATATGACTTTGCATGTATGAAAGGTGTAAAAATGGGCATTCAAATGTGAATTTTCTGTTTACATGTAACACATAACTACAAAAATAAATTTACCGTATACATACAAATGTGCATATCCTGTTTCTGTGCACTACAGTATTGTACAGTATTGACTTTTACCTCCCAGTAAACATTTACCTAGTTGAAATCGTTATCTAAAAAGCTAATTCAGCTAGACAAAACTGACATTCTTGTGTAGTACAGTAAGCAGTCAACAAAATTGTATCTATATATAAGAAAGATTTCCAGGGTTGACTATCATGGGGAAAAAAACATCTAAACAGTTTGACCAGTGCGACTCACACAATGACAAAAAAACTTTTCATTTTGGTGACATTGGCCAATTTACTGACACAATAACTACTGTAGGTTTGGAAGCATGAATCAAATGTTTTGGGTGAGTTACTGCATTTTGCGGACACGCAATAGAGCGGTGATGTCCCATAAAACAGTTGTGACAAATGCATTGACAGTTTAATGAATGTTAAACTGAGACAAAGCGATTGAGAGAAACTGTAATATTATAAGCGAACCTTAAGGAACATATTAAAATGATATAAAGGCATGTCATGATCCCTTCAGAAGACTTGGAATATGCCTCAGAATTCACATGGAATACTTTTACGTTCTTTTTGAAGCTTGATGGTGAATCAGTCTCCACTGCGATTGTATTGAAAAGGCTGGAAACGTATAAAAAATATATATTTATTTTGTTTTCCGCAGAAGAAAGTAAAATTGACAGCGTGAGTAAGAGTGAGGACATTTTGACAGAATTAATATTTTTGGGTAAACTTCAGTTTCAAACACCATGACTGCTATTAAACTGGACTTTATTATAGAACAGGCCCCCTTATTCCTTAAACTTGTCACCCTACGACACCTTTTGATGTAGCTAAATGGAGGAAGGTGAGATTCTCTGGAAGCCGGACAGATGGCCATGCCAGGTCGTAAGGTCTTAAAACCTTTGACCTACTACAAAGCAACTGGATCGAGAGAGTGTTTTGTCAACTGAATCCACTCACCAACTTAATCAACATTTGAGAAACCCTTCGGCAAGAACCTGTCAAGATTACTCCAAATCCCTGATGTTTGTTAGACAAACCCATGGGCTATGTTGAAATGTTCTTCTCTCTTTACCATCTGTGTGATCACAGAAGACAGACAAAGGGCGTTCTGCCCAGAAATGGTTTTACGAGGTTCATAAGAGCTAAAGGTGCTCTGAAGTTAAGATATAAGTTCCACCGGAGGTATGTAGTGACAGAAAGACTGTGTTTAATGCTGTCAAATTTTAAAGACTTGGGTATTGCACAATACCCCTAAAGTCTCAAAGTTTCCAGGTGTCTCATAAATAAAGATGGTAAAGACAAATCTACGCATAGATATGCACCGGCGTAATTGTGATGAAGCCAAAGATTGGGATATTTACATGTCACATTATGAATGAAAACTAAGATAAACTCATAAGATGAGTTTTAAAGGCTTACCTGGTCTCATAAAAGCATATTACATACAGTAATGAATTACATAGCTTGCTGTATCTATCGCAACACTTACGAGGTTCCCAAAGCACTTTACTCTGTGTCCCAATCACCCATCAACACACCATTCACACAGGCAAGGTGCTAGCCTGCCATTGGGAGCAACTTGGGGTTCAGTGTCTTGCCCAAGGACACTTCGGCATGTGGGCCGGGAATCGAACCGCCAACCCTGCGATTGGCAGCCGACCCGCTCTACCACCTGAGCCACAGCCGCCCCGTTCTTTAGTACATAATCTGTAAGGCGATACATTTCAACGTATGCATTAACCAACTACATTTATAGCCTTGTTCAAATGCAATCAACTTGCACGGTTGCTCAACTGATTGCACTTGAGAAGAGCTAGGGTACGAGTCCCGAAGAGCATGCGAGTCGACGCGGTAGCCAAAAGTGTCGTAGAAGCAGCACAAAATGACCTGGTTGCTTTAGAAGTTGCATTTTTCATGTCACATGTACTTTTATCAGTTAGGATTAGGTTTAAGGTTTAGAGTAGGGAGGTAAGACTTGTTGCTTTAAAACTCGATAGAACATTAGCTTTGAAAACATCATCTGTTTGGGAAAAATTCACTCGCTTTTAGCACCATTGAAACTCCTACGATACATGTAAAAAGCACGGGTTAGGGTTGGGATTATTTTAACAGCCACATTGTTGTCCATTTGAGGCCATTGGCACAAGAGTGCTACCCAGCACAAAGCTCAAATCACAAAAGTGCTGTTGAGCACAAGGTGAGACAGTGCTATCTTGTGGCATATACAAAATTATGCCTGGCCTGGCATAGATAGCCTCTGTCCCGCCTACTGAGATAATGCATGTCCTAATATGGCCAGTCGCTGGGAATAAATAAATTGCGATTGTGTCAGGGTGACAGCAGCTGTGCACTCGATCCAAAGAGGAGCACGGAGGAGAGGGCTAGAGAGAGAGAGGAAGAGGAGAATGGGTAATCTATAGTTGACAGTGTCTGGTTACAGGACAACTTCCAATCTTAGACACCTGATGGGAGACTGGGCAACGAAGGCCCACACTGGGCCGAGAGGAGCCCAAGGACGGAGCAAGGGTAATGACAACTGCTAGAACCCTCGGAAATCTCACCCGAAGCTAAAGTCTGTTAGCTAAAGACAGAAGCTCTAGACATTTATAGCCTAATCGAGGCCGAAAATTTGATGGTCTTGAATAAGAAAAGTAATAGAAATGAAAACAGCATTTCAAAAAATAAATACCCTACTGAAAAAACAGCTTAAACCTGCATAAACTGGTTTTCTAGTTTAAGCATGATTAAAGTGGTCTAACTGGTTTCCCAGTCATGTGAAAAGCTGGTGTTCAGCTGGTCGCCAATCTGGTCTTCAAGCCATAAAAATCCCCAAAACCCAAGATGGGAGACCAGTTAAACCAGCAAACCGGTTTAGGCAGGTTTAAGATGTTTTTATACTTTACCTAAACTGCTTTTCTGGTTTAAGCAGGATTAAACTGGTCTAACTGGTTTTCCAGTCATGTGAAAAGCTGGTGTTCAGCTGGTCGCCAATCTGGTCTTCAAGCCATAAAAATCCCCAAAACCCAAGATGGGAGACCAGTTAAACCAGCAAACCGGTTTAGGCAGGTTTAAGATGTTTTTATACTTTACCTAAACTGCTTTTCTGGTTTAAGCAGGATTAAACTGGTCTAACTGGTTTTCCAGTCATGTGAAAAGCTGGTGTTCAGCTGGTCGCCAATCTGGTCTTCAAGCCATAAAAATCCCCAAAACCCAAGATGGGAGACCAGTTAAACCAGCAAACCGGTTTAGGCAGGTTTAAGATGTTTTTATACTTTGCTGGGGGGGCAGCTTAAACCAGCCTAAACTGCTTTTCTGGTTTAAGCAGGATTAAACTGGTCTAACTAGTTTCCCAGTCATGCGAAAAGCTGGTGTTCAGCTGGTCGCCAATCTGGTCTTCAAGCCATACAAAATCCCCCAAACCCAAGATGGGAGACCAGTTAAACCAGCAAACTGGTTTTAGGCTGGTTTTTATACTTTGCTGGGGTGGGGGGGGGCATCTTAAACCAGCCTAAACTCCTTTTCTAGTCTTATCAGGTTTGCTGGTCTAAGCTGGTCTAACTGTAGCTTGTCAGCAATCTGTTCTGCAAGTCTGACAAGTGCCCAAAACCCCACCAAGTAGACCAGTTAAGACCAGCAAACTAGTTTATGCTGGTTTAAGATGTGGGGTTTTTTTAAGCAAGGACTGTCAACCTGCACAAAAAGCTAAATGTATCACAAAATATTGCTTTTTTTATGATATTGAACATCTAGCTACTAAAGAAAGTACATTAACAAAGTACAAAGTTCATTAACATTAATCCAATGAGTCCTTCATCCCCAGTCTCTAGGTCTTTCCATCAGCTGGTTCAGTGCCTCGCAACAGCTGACGCTCAATGCAAGGGCTAAAACTTTGACTATGTGAAAATAAAACCCTTTCCATTTCCTCAGCTGTGAAGCAGTCAGCAGCTCAGGGCTTACAATTGCTTCTTATGGAATACGCAACACACATTTAAAAGATAAAGGATTCGTTCACCATCAAGAAGTGACTTTTTGTTACATTGGACATGCCAAGTCCTTCGAATAACTCATCCAGAGACCAGAGTTATTATTGAACACTGCAGGTTTAAATAGCTCAGACCAGTGGAGGACGACAGCAGATGGTGATATGGCAATCTCCTGCTGGTGACCGTCACAGTTTTAAGGAGTATTTCCCACCCCCCACTTACACTGCCATGCAACTCATTCAAATGGCCCACAGTTCCTACAAACCATGTCAAAATGACAAGATTACATTTTGCACAACAAGCAATGCTGTACCAACAGCTTGCACCCATCTTGTTCTATTTTCGGAGACAAAAGCACGTGATCATAGATTCCACTTACCCTCAAATCAAAGTTTTTCCATTTCAAGCTGAGCTAAAAAAAAGTTTAAAACCAGGACATGGATTTAGCTCAGTCTAGCAGATGGATTCTGATCTTTCAAGTGTCCTTCACTTTTAACTTCAAATTATGCAAACCTCCTCTTCAGTCCTTCTTTTTTAAGCAGTTAACAACCAATAAAATGCATTTACCTGCTGTGGCCAGTACCAGAAGGGGTACAAAGAAGCAGAGCGAGACTAAGACCTTCATGTTGGCTGCCAGGAGACCTCTGGTAGCTTCAGTGGCTATATATACCAGGCAGAGAAGGTCAGAGGGCGCCAACGAGGAGGTGGTCTTACAGATGGGGTTGCTGGGTGATCGTGTCTACATGGAGAGGGTTGGTGCCATAGGTGTCAGAACGGGGCGACTCTGTGCTTTATGCACCCGAGCAGCTGACTGTCACTTTTAGCAGAGCCGTCACGGCTGACGTCAAAACAAGGGTGGGCGACCATCTCAACCAGCCCATTTGTACAAGGGGGGGCTTTGGCACTTTAGCTGGTGATGATTTTGACAACTGAGAAAGCATGGTTCAGAGTATAACAAGAAAAGACTGTTACTGATATGACGATACATTTTAACCTCTTCAACTCTGGGGCATTTTTGGGCTGACGACTGCCATTTCAAATTCAAAAGGTCACCATTTGCACATCCTGTGGACCAATAAATAAAGATAATTAAAATAATTCTGGTTGTGTTCACACCATCTCCCTCCAAACAGTCTTATTTTATACCACACCATGGCAGCAAGAACAAGGAATATTATTTTTCCTCTATCACCGTTCTGAAATGAAGGAGGCACTCTAACGGATTTTAGCCCTCACAGATTTGCTCGTCCATAGACATTCAGTCTAATGTTCAGTTCAGGCACCATCCCCATTGATTCATTGAATCAAATGGGCCTCTGAGTGGACTAGAAGCTCAGTGTAGGTGTCAGAAGAAAGCTGAGATCCCCCCTCCCCCTTTTGCGATTAGTATATATGCCTAAATTAAAAGCATATATAAAGTTTTTACCTATTTGGGGCTTACAGCAGCAGTGATCGGCGCATAAAAGAGACGTTTGCATTTGATGGCTTACAGTAATGTGAGCGCAGCGTAGTTCTAGCGGGAAGACTAGCAGCTGTACATCATCGCACCATTAGCTGGGTAACTCCCAGCCAATCACATGTAAGCCGTTGGTTTATATGTCTGCTCACAATCTATCACATTGCTGTTTCAGTGCGCTAACAAGGCAACCTCCTCCACCCCACCACCACCTGTTGAGTCCCGTCCTGCACGGGGGTAGGCTCCTCCCCTCTGCCTCCCATCTCCTGCAGGATATGACGGTTCCGAGTACTACAACTTCGGACCGCCAGACCTACGCCAAAGAGAGACACTTTTCTGTTTTATATTCATCAACTAAATGTCAAATTAAATTTCACTCAAGTCTGCGAGTCTTCCTGATAGACATTTTCCTAACTGTGGTATTAGTGAAACAAAAAAAAAATCCTAAGAATGAGAGCTTTCATATTTATATATGATTTGACTATTTATGTGCTATTTGAAAGACTTTTATATTATTATTAATATGTTTACCACATGACCTCTAGGCGCTGATTTGCGACGTGAATGATTTCAGGCAGAATGCAGAATTGATGGTTATCTATTAAAAAAGCTTTCAAACGGTACCCCATATGCCTGACTTATGTGTTCGGAGAATTACAAATTTTAAGCGTACATTTTTTTCGCAACGTAGCGCTCGCTTTCGGGCTCGCCGGCGGGTTCAAAGAGTTGAAGATTAATAGACAAAAATTGATACATAGAATAAAATACCACACTTAATTTTGCACCTAATTTAACATGAACCACTTTTAACTGAATAGTTCACCCAAAAATAAATATTATGGTACGTTTTTCAATATAACGGCAGTTAATAGTGAGCGCTTTTATACATTGCTTCGTTCACCAAATATGCTTAATAAATGTCTTTATCGGGGGAAAAGTCATAAACCTTTTATTATTCTCTGCTTTTGATGTCAAAATGGAAACAGTCATGCAAACAACACTGCACACAATTGGATAAGCTGGTAAGAATGGCAAAATCGGGATAATTGGCAAGAATCTATGAACCCGTTTACATGCACACCAAAATGCTGATAAATCCCAAAAATCATCTTATTTACAAAATCTGACGAAGCAAGAAAAACACATTTAGATGAGAGTTGAAATAATCGAATTATTCTCTGCTTTTGATGTCAAAACCTCATAGAGGCACTATGCAACGCAAGTTTGTATGCAACGAAAAGTCTGAGTAATGGCGTCAACTGGTCACTTAGCCATTTATGACCTTAGGCCAATTAATGAAAGCGGTTTAATGCGTTTACATGACCACACATTTTGGCGGCTTATTAAGCGTAATCAGTGTAGTAAACGCGCTCTATATGTGCTGATCATTTTTGGCTTAAACTGTTTATGACCATACCCTGATAAAGGAAACCCGTTTGGGGCGTTTACATGACATTTTCGGCTTTAATCGTATTGTTGTGCATGTAAACGCACTCAAAAGCTTAAATAAGACCCAAGAGTATCATAAAAGCAGTCCATGTGACTTCCTTTCATTTAGTCATTTCAACTATTTTATTACACATGCAACTATCAAAAACGGTTTGATTGCATGGTTTAGAACAACCTAAACTAGCGTCTATAACTCTAGACCAGTTAAAATAAATACAAATAAAAATAATGAATTAAGTTAACATAGTCTGTCGGAGTCAGCACTGTTAATAATCACCACTGCAGTCACGCTGGGCCGGATGACAGGAGTCGACAGGTGGGAATAAAGTGTTAAATTAAGCATCATCATTTCCTTGGAGAGCAGAGATTAACAGTTTATCATTTCACAGCAGATGCAGACTAAACAGGCATATGCACGCTCCCTGCATTAATCTGCAATACTGTATATTGCACATGCACAATTCAATCGTACATGACAAAACAGAAGCAAACGGCGGGTTATTTCTGGTATTGGGGTATGAGATTTAGGAAACATGCCAGAACCAACAATAATATGGTCACAGTATGAACACGTCTGGCATGCTCAAATTCTTGTGCAAAATTAGCACCAATTAGTTTCAAAAAGAGTGGGAACACCTGGTTGCTGGCACTTTGATGTGATGTGATATTCAAAGGGGCGGAAAAACTTTCTGGAGCAAAAAGGTGCAAACGAAATATCATACGTACATCGTACAAGATGGCCGTTTAAGAGCGTTTAATCTGGAAAGCATCTCATTCTATTTTTTTGGTGTACAAACATCTGATTAAAGATCTTAAAAAGAGCAGATCTGGGATGGAAGTCGGATGGAGCGCCCTCTTTTTCGGAGTGGTGTGTGGAAATGGGGAGGGTGGCTGCTTTCGAGGAAGTGGTAGGTAGAAGGTTGGGGGGTTTTGGGACTTATTTGTTAAAAAAATGGGGCAATTATTTTGTTTTTTGGGGAGGAGATGTGGAGAGTGTAGGTTAGTTTTGGTTGTGTGTGTTATTATGTGGGACCACTGGGGTGTTCGTTGGGGGTCAGGGTGGGGTTGGCGAATGGGGTGGGATATTAGTGGGGGTTGAAAGTGAAATGCTGATTCGTTGTATACGTGTTGGGTTTTTCTTTGTGGCGTATATATGATCTCCAATATCATAAACATCTCGAAGACATCTGCTGTATGTCCTTTTGATATCCTGGAGGAAACGTCTTATAGAGGTATTGTAGATGAGCAAACACAATATAAAGATACATCTTTCGGATGACAATGCACATGTCAAATAGACATCGAGGTGATGTACCAGCGCTGGAAAGGTATCGCCAGTATCACATATCTAGGAAGGAATGCTCTCTTCAGCTGGTCCTACATAAACATGCCAGGAATGTTAGATATTGGTAGTTTTTGGAGCACAATCTATTGAGGTTCATATTATGCAACCTGGTTGGCCCTAAATTGGCATTACATTTGAGCTTAGTTTCCATCAATAACCCACCCAAACCCAATTCAAATGTCCTATTCATTACTGTCAGATTTAAAAAGTCTTTTGATTGTTAAATTTGAACCCATTTGTTCCTTGACACCAAACGTTGTAATCTATGTGTTGAGTGTAAGACCATCACCACGGCCTTTTATAACGTTCATAAATATAGGCCTCCTATAGGAGTTAACTGCAGGCAAATTAAGTACCAGCTTAAAGCTGAAGTGTGTCATTTCTGAGGCACTACCAAATGCCAGACAGGTAGTTCCACCCCCAACTCATGTCATTGGTTGGGGCAAATCATGGCCAGGTCGCTCAATCGGTTGGATTCAGTGGCGGCTGCTGGTCTTTCAAAGAGGGGAAGCTCATTTTCGGCCTACATTATAAACTTGTCCATTTATTTAAAAGTAAATTCTGCCCTACGTTCCTTTTCGAGAAAATGATTGCAATGATATCAAGAAATAGGTTGCAGCAGTTTGTCTTTCGACTACACTTGAGAAATCCGCGATGGGACTGAGTGCGAATAGCTTCAGCGACTTCTTATAGTACAGATTCGCTGTCAGTCAAAAGGAGACGCAGTCTTTCGACAGATCCTCCAATCATTACGCGGAAGCCCGGAGTCCGGGCCAGCCCACTCCTCATTCACCCCCAGAGACGCTGAGCGTCCGTGGGCGGGGCATAATCGCAGCATTTATCCAATGACCGTCTAGTTTCGGAGCACTGAAAAAAACTGTTCAAAGCAGCCCCATTGAAGTCAATGGACGCTCGGCTTCAACAGGGAAATGTGCTGTGACGCTACGGGAATATGTAGCTGATTCTGAACAAACTCGTTTTCGAGATGAACATGTTCTAATGCATTTTTAGTCAATAAATTGTTTACACAATAGTACATATTTGACCATTATTTTTTTGACATTATAGGGGAAGCCGAGCTTCCCTTGCAGTCTTAAAGAAATCCCCACTGGTTGGATTGCATTTCTGTTTGGTGCAGAAATTTGACCTGACTCTATTAAACACAAGATGGATAAATAATGACACACTACAATGAAAAGTTGTAAAAAACAAAGTACAAACTTTATTATTCTGTTTTTACAAAAGGCACAAGCCTCTTTTACCCGGTTAAAAAAAAAAATACAATAGCTTCTCAACAACCAAATGGACTGACTGTCCCACATGAAGGAAAAAAAACCAACAAAAACAAAAATAGAAACAAAAATATTAAAAAGGGATGACAGACAAAGAGTAGAGGGAGAGGGTGAGAGACAAGACAAGTCTGGAGACTGCAGGAACAGAGATGACCAGAGGGACGTGGTGTGCTAGGAAAACGTTGAGGGTTACATAGCTATGCGGTTCAAATCACAGCAGAAAGAGCTTTGATCGAGGAGAGACCTCTTTGAAAACAAGAGGATTCCCTCCACGTTATACTACAGTAAGTGCTTCAGGTTCATATTCGCCCATTCGTCCATTCCCCTCAACACACACAACCTCTGATATGTCCTCTAGATTTCTTACAGTGATATCTGTGAGTAGAAAGTACACAAAAAAAAAGAAAGACACCCTGTGGCTTCGGTAGAGGAAATGTTCAAATCTGGGAGATCAGAAAGATGAGTTTTTTTTTTGTTTTCAAAGACAAAAACCGTTATTACAGATTCAACATAAAACAAAAAGACAGCACGAGCAGGACAGAAGTCTCTTCGACCCAAGCGAACCATTATTCAAATACAAAAGCGTGATTTCAAATAAAACATTTTTTTTTTTTTGGCAATAATCGACCAGCCCATTTTCTGAAAGCCCTGGTTCCCTGAAGTCTTCTACTGCGATGAAGACGACAAGGTCCACAGAGCACCTTAAAAATCCAGAAGGAATAACAATCTGTCCAGCAGCAAAGGATTCCCTGTAATATTTCAAGAGGGGAGGGGGACATTAACACTTACATTTTTTTCCATCAAATTAAAAAAAGATATGCGTCACCTCTTCATCTATGGCAAAACCATATTTCTTGCCACTGGCAACCCAACAAAACACAAGTGCAGTGGTAGTATGTTCTGGAATGTTTGGAACCGGCAACCCCTGTTCTTGCAAGAATGGCTGAACATGGGGCAGGCTACTTTTGCGACAGTCAAGCCATGCGCATCTGCGAGAAGAAACGCCATCACTGCCACCCTCCAGCGCCACCTTCAGGGCTAGTTTTAAGGCAGGCCTCTGTGCTTCCATGCACAGTGAAGCTGTGTTAAGGCAAGTCAACGCCGCCTCCTACAAACCTGGCAGTTGTTCACAGGGTACACACTCCTGATCCCAACAGGGATCACAGTATCGCATGGCTTCATATGGAAATGCAAAATTGTCAATGGGATTATCTGCGGCACATGTATGAACGCAATCATCATACACGGCAAGACAGAGGAAAAATAAAACATTCAAGCGAGCCGAGTGAACCAGCGAGTGCATAGAGCTAGTGCACGAGATTACAGGCTAGTCACTCTTCCGTGCAGCTGTAAACATTACAAGCTGCAGAGCATATACTTAAGGACAGATGGACATTACGATACTTAGAATATGCCCAAACCTCTGGGCTAAGAGGACTTAAAAGTGTCCTCTTGTTGGGGGCAAGAACCAAAAGGTACTTGACGAAAGAGCCATCAAGGTGTGGAGCTGCATAGGCGGTAATAGGGCCATGACAACCCCGGTAGTGCCTTTTTAACACTTCCATTAAAACATGACCTTTAAGCTTCTACAAGCACGTGTGCTTAGGAATTGCACACAAAAGTCAGAGTTCCTTGCAGGTATACCTACCTGTCGGTTAGCTTATTCCACTTGACATACAAACGACACAACAAATCTGGCCAGAATTTGAAGGGCTTGAGGACAAGACTGGATGTTTGACACGACGGGGGGAGCGCCTCACCTACACATACGTGCATACTGGGAACCCAGCCCAGTAAAGTTGAGCTACAATAAGTGCACCGTCCCCCTCCATCGACACAGGAAAGACTTCGCGTTATTTACAAAGTGCACACAACAAGAAGCCCCTCTAAAAGATGGCTATTTTTGGCCCTCGACTGAGAACTCCGGAGTTCGTTTAAGCATGACAAATGACTACTGATTCTTTAGTGATCCGAAGCGCTCCCCCCCCCCCACAGATCACTGGCAATGGAAATAAATCTGCGCCAAAAACGACAAAAGAAAAAGTAACATTTCCTCTAAGGTATTGGAAGCCATGGTGTGGAAACAGGTTTCTGAAGTCTCATTGGCTCACAGTGATGCTTCAAAACTCCCCAGAACAGAAAGAGGAATTTAAAAATCCCGAAGGGGCAGGGCAAAGGTTAAAAAGTTCGTTTTGAGAGATGAGACTTTGGGGGCTGGAGATGCCCTCTTGCAGAGTGGGGATTGGGCTCCTCCAAACAGAAAACTCACCTGCCCCTCTTATGGGCAGGATGTGGGACAGGAAATTATGTAGCAGAGGCATTAAAAAGGCCGGAATCAGTCTTCCATACCTCCACAGGTGAGCAATGAAGAGAAAGACTATTAGTATTGTATTTCATGTGGTAGATACCAAGTAGATTTTGTGACTCTTCCACAAAATCAAGTACATAAGAGCGTGCATTGGTGAAACGGAATAAAATTCAATCGAGTATGAAAAAGAGCATGTTACATCTGTTCATATCTATAGCATATGAACGTATCAAGTTACCAGAGTGCTAAGGAGTTACAGTGTACTGTGTACACGAGAGTGCTTTTTGTTTGCAGCACATCTTGCAACATCATTTCATGTCAATAAACCTTCAAGTAATGTGGTCTGTCAACGTTATTTATGAGTCCCGAATGCAAGTATGAAGAAGACAGCATCAGGGAGAGCGGATAGAGAAAGAAAGAGTATTTCTGTGGGAGGCCCTTCCCCTCTGATCCCCCCTCTCCGTGCCCCCCGTTACAGGTGGGGGGGGTTGAAGGGGGTTGACTGGGGCAGTTAACAGTCCTCAGACCTTTCGTTGTCGGAGGCGGTGTCGGAGTCGGCGGTGTCTGTGAGGACACGCCCTGAGGTGACGATAACTGCCCGACGCTTTTCCTCCTCGGGCACGACCATCCGCTCCTGTGTGCCTTCGATGTGCTGAATAGCCTAAAGTGGGAAACAAGAACAAACTGTGAGGTGACTTTCTATACGTATTTTTTGCTGTCTTATTATCAAGTTATCTTATTAAGATTCAACTTTGTCATTGTGGAGAGTACAGAGCCAATGAAATGTTTTCACATATCCCAACTAAGCTGGGGCCCCTGGAGCAGATAGGGTCAAGTGCCTTGCTCAAGGGCCCAACAGTGGTATCTTGACGGTGCTGGGGCTTGAACCCCCGACCCAGAGCCTTAACCACTGAGCCATTATGGCTACTTCTTGTCGTACCAGCTAAACTTTCTTGTCATACCAGCTAAAGTTGGCGAAGCTGGTTTTTGGAACATGGTACAGGGTTCCCACCCATTTTTGACCAATTAATTTATGAATTTTCCACTAATTTGTGATAATTGGAAAGAGATTTTTATAAATAATTTTGATTCAAATGGACTCGCTAATGATTTGTGAACCATTTTGACTAATTCAGTGGAAAACTACTGACTCAAAAGAACGATTCACTGACAAATCAGCCACAACCATGGGTAGCGAGCAACGTCTTGTATAATACTCCATACATTTACATGCATTTGGCAGACGCTTTTATCCAAAGTGACTTACAGTGCACTTATTACAGGGACAATCCCCCCCCGGAGCAACCTGGAGTTAAGTGCCTTACTCAAGGACACAATGGTGGTGGCTGTGGGGGTCGAACCAGCAACCTTCTGATTACCAGTAATGTGCTTTAGCCCACTATGCCACCACTCCTTTTTAGTTCATTGAGCACCTCATTTCCAGCCATTTTAATGACCGTGGGAACAATGGTAGCTGGTTGACCAGCTAATGACCAGGCAATAGCTTCGGAACAGCTTTTTCCCCAACAAACCGAACTCCCCAAAACCAGCTCCAGGTTGCACCAAAACCTCTAGAGTGAACTTTACATCAAATGTTTCCTACAGAACAATGGTTAAATCCCCTTGCTCAAGGACACAATGGTAGTGCTTATTAATCAATAATTGCTCCCGCTGGTGTTTGAACCCAAAAAGCTTTTCTCCCTGAACTGGATAGAAATGTATTTTACCTGCACAATGGTGTCCAAGTTCTGTCGTGATGTGGATGCTGTGTTGATCACGGAGGTGGGGCCCATGGTGACCACAGTGACATGATGGGGAGGGGGAGGCGGCGCTGGGGCGGGAACAATGACTGTGGCGTGATGGGTGGGTGCAGGCGGCGTGGCAGGGGAAAACACCTTATGAAATAAAGCAGGCCAGGGCGAAGCATTATGACACATCATTTAACTTCAACAGAATACAACAAGATACCAAAACGGACCCCATTTACTTTCTTGATAAATGCGAGGGTTCGATATTCTACAGAAAAGGAAAGCGTGTTTCCAAAACCATTTATAACCAAAGACTCCATGTGTGATGAAAACCACAAAAACAATATTCACTAATTATATCAAAGCATAACATTCAAGCCCTCTACTCGCAATCCAATCCCGATTGATAAAATCAAGCTGCAACCTTACAATAGTTTTTACTCAAGTTAAATGTGCTTTCATGTAGTTTCATGTTGTCTTTAACTCTTCTAATGCCCTCTAGTGGATCAACACATCAGACCAACTCCTCTTAAATTGAAAAGGCAGGAAGTTCACTTTAAACCTTTATGATATAGGTTAGTTCTAATACAGACGTAATGTTAGTAATGTTATGTGTCTTACCAGTGGGCTGCGGGTAGGGGTGCTCTCTTTCCCGATCTGTTCTTGTTGTTGCTGTTGTAGCTGAAGCAGAGATTGCGTCTGCACTTGTTGCTCCTGTACCTGCTGGGCGATCACCTTTAGTTTCTCAGGGTACAGGTGAGCATCCAATGAACGGATCTGATAGAAACACAGAACACAATGGCCCCGTTTACATCTGGTATTAACATCACATCAGGACAGATTAGCATTTACACTACAAATGCGATGAGGTCACAGTTTTTGACCACCCCAGATTGCGGTTTGAGTGATCCAATCGCAAGGTGTTTTGGACCCCGTTAACACCGGTGTAATCAGACAGCCCGAAACAGACAGGTGTAAACGGGCTCAGAGTCCCTTGGTCAGTACACATAAAGAAACTAAGGATCAGGTTTAGAGGACAGGGCGGGAATTTTTTTCCTGGACTATATTTGCGTTCCTTCGCTATACGTTTTGTCTGCCCATGCTATACGTTTCGCGTGCCCATGCTAATGCTATACGTTTCGCGTGCCCATGCTAATGCTATACGTTTCGTGTGCCCATGCAATATGTTTCGTGTGCCCATGCTATACGTTTCGTGTGCCCATGCTATACATTTTGTCTGCCCATGCTATACATTTTGTCTGCCCATGCTAATGCTATACGTTTCGTGTGCCCACGCAATACGTTTCGTGTGCCCATGCAATAGTTTGCTTTCCATCGCAACAAGTTTTATGAGCCCAGCAATACGTTTTGTGTGCCCATGCTATACGTGTTCTGTGCCCATGCAATACGTTTCGTGTGCCCACGCAATACGTTTTGTGTGCCCATGCTATACGTGTTCTGTGCCCATGCAATACGTTTCGTGTGCCCATGCAATACGTTTTGTGTGCCCATGCTATACGTGTTCTGTGCCCATGCAATACGTTTTGTGTGCCCATGCTATACGTGTTCTGTGCCCATGCTATACGTGTTCTGTGCCCATGCTATACGTGTTCTGTGCCCATGCAATACGTTTCGTGTGCCCATGCAATACGTTTTGTGCGCATGCAATAGTTTATGTTCCCTCATAATAGTTTTGCATGCCCTCACAATAAGTTTTGTGCACCCTTGCAGTAAGATTTATGCGCCCTTGCATTAACTTTTGAATGAGAGTAACGATATTAAAAAATGATATTTGCAGTAAAACCGTAGTGATAATACAAGAAAATTAAGGTAATAAAAACAGTTTTACTATACAAATATCAGTTTAACTATGGTATTACTGTATGTTGTAGATGGTATTAACCATGTTTTTTTCCCAGGAAATCCTTTTTCTATAGTTAGATTTTAGTAAACATGAAAATTAAGGTTACTACTCTTTTACTACATGTGTAATAACCACAAAATACCATAATAACTAGGGATGCACCGAAATTATGGCCACCGAAAATTTTCGGCTGAAAAAACGGCCAATTGCATCCTGAATTTTTGGTTTTGGCCCAGAATTTTCATTTCGGTGCATCAATAATATTAACCACAAAATTATGATTTTTATTACCATAGTTTTCATTTTCCTGTATTATTACTATGGTTTTACTACAAATATCAAGGTTAAAATATAGTAAAACCATGTTAAATTTATTAAAATGGCACGCAAATCTATTTCAGAATAATAATAATAATTTCCGCCCCATCCTCTATGGAGCTCCACATATAACAGAGCAGTGTTTCCCCTATATACATTTGTTGCTTGAGGAATATCTGTTACAGAGTTACATGAATATCTCCAAAGATTAGTGTAGCTCTACTAGGCTGGTGGAGAGAGGCAACATGTGTGGAGAGCGAAAAGGCATTAATGAAGCGTGTCTGGTGCAAGAGAAGGATATAACGCTTAAAAGATTACTGCTATCTATGCCCTGGAGCACTTGCGATGTGCACAGCTCCACCGTTTAGTCATGCTGCTATCCTAAAGTGTAGAAACGGTGAGATGGGACAAACGTTGTCATGATGTCTTGCCTTCCGGGTCTGAACACCGAGACATCATGACAACGGTTGCCCCATCTCACGCCTAATTGGTGCCCGCTGGCATAGAGTACTGTGATGTTAACTGCAACTTCAGTATCTGCATTCTTACTTTTGAAAACACTTCGTTCTCTCATTGATGCATCTTTCTCTTGCTGCTTTCCTCTCCCCCACGAATGCGGAGTACAGTGTTGATTGGCCATTTACTCGTAACATATTACAAATGCATTAATACTGTGTGCGGGACATTGGGCCAGACTACAAGCAATAACCTTTCAGAGAGAGGCGGAATTAGAGCCAACGGAGCACATTTTTAAATGTATCGGCAATCAGATCAGACAAAATACCGATTCCGATAATTCGAAAAATTATGAAAATTGGATCCGATTATCGGCATGGAAGATAATCGGCCAACCCCTAATTGTAAGTGTGCTGTTCAGAGCTGAATCGTGCTCTCAGAGGAGTTTTGATTGATCACTGATTTCACAGACTCTTCACATTGTGCTCTGAATACAAACACCTGATTTAGCTGAGCAAAACTTTGAATGATCGATCAGACATCACCCAACAAGTATTAATTACCATGAATTATTGCATATGCACAATTAACCATTTTTTAAAACGTGAAAACATTTCTGGCATTGATTGATGTAGATATTTTAGTTGATACCAATAGCTAATTATTTACATGTCGTGTCCGATAACTGATCATGGTCAACAGAGGTAGACGGATATATAATTTTGACCGATTAATCGGTGCCAATATCGGTTATTGGCAAAAACCCGTGCCGATAGTTGCCGTTTTGCTAAATCTAAATATGCCATCACTTACGATATTCATCCATATGTTAATCCTCACTTCAATGCATATTTTGTTATTTTGATAAGATACACAAGTGTTAAATTTGAAGTGAGCGCATGCAATTAAAGGAAATGCGACTATATAGAAACCTTGCATCTCCAACTTCATAAACCATATTCTTAATCTGGTAAAAAATATTTAAACAAAATCCTTCATCTGGTGAATAAAAAGCTTAATTTGGTAAATAGCCTACTTAAAGTCGGCTTGAATGAAAATTCACCACATCCATTTTCTAAATGCATGTCATTGATCTTATTGTGAACGATTCATCCATGCATTTGTTTTATTTTTTGACCTCGTAATCTCTAATCAAAATGTAATGACTCAATCTTACGGTGAAACGACAGACTTCTCTCTGGTGACATTTGCAGGACTTCTCCAATCTTTTAGTCCGCTTAAACCCCGCCCCTTTCTTATAAATACCACAACCTCGCGTAGAGCTGAACGAAGTGTCAATCGCATGTTGTTGAAGATGGCAAGGTGTGTTTTCCTTTAAAACTATCGATCCTTAACCCAAACGTCCTTGGTTACGGGTCAGCTGGCTTGAATTTACATTTCGAATGAGGAGGAATAACGGCGAATTCGTGGTCGTGTTCAAGACGTTTCATGCCTGAATTGCTGAGGTGGTTACTGATGAATACAATGTTTCGGATGCCTCTGGAGTATATTTATATTTTTGAATGCAGTTATCTCGGGATGCAGAGCACGAGTCCTTTATATTTAGTGTATTGTGATTCAAAATGTTTAAATACGATTATCTTTTACTCGGCAACAGCCTCTTCGCGATGTGCTTGTGTGTTTATATTGTCAGCTTGATCATCAATGCATTGAGATCGTGGCTCAATTCCACCGATAACCGGTTCTGACTCGAGCACCACGGTGGTATGGGTGTCCACTGCGTACTGGCATTCACATCTGCTCCCATTCTGCTATGCAATGTCCACATTTTCCCAATCCATTCAACAACCAATGGATAAACTCAAATCCCAGCCTGACATTTTTTTCTTGGTTGCAACGACCGCTTCACACCAACTTTAACTAGAGAGCTTTGTAATGGCACCAAGTCTCCGGCATTTCAAATAAAAGTACCGTTTGTTATTAAAAAGTCCCGTGTTACGCGGCAAGACTAATTGTTTTTCTGGTTATTATTGGGATTTTGGTTGAAAAATAAACCGCATCTGGGATTTTATTCATTTTGGACTCTTGTTGCCTCTATGTCTGTGGCCGTAATAATAAGGAAAGATGAAGATTTTTTGTTTTTACATTATATAAATGGATTTTTTAAAACTATCTGCAAAATCCACTATAGGTTGACCTCAAGACAGGTCGCTCAAGGCGGCTGTGGCTCAGGTTGTAGAGCGGGTCGGCCACTAATCGCAGGGTTGGTGGTTTGATTCCCGGCCCTCATGACTCCACATGCCGAAGTGTCCTTGGGCAAGACACTGAACCCCAAGTTGCTCCCAATGGCAGGCTAGCGCCTTGCATGGCAGCTCTGCCACAATTGGTGTATGAATGTGTGTGTATGAATGGGTGAATGAGTCACAGTGTAAAGTGCTTTGAATACCGTTAAGGTTAAAAAGGCGCTATATAAGTGCAGACCATTTACGATTTATGTGAGTGACATCATCCATCAACACAAAAGAAAGTTGACAGTTTAAGATTTTTGGGTGTATGAATCGGGAAAAATAAGCCTTATTTGTACTGTATATCTGCTTCCAATATTGCTCAGTTGAGTGATAATGCTGGGAGATACCTTTATGCTCACAATATATCCTGCATCACTACTTTTCCCTTTGCAGACGTACCTGTTCTTCCAGCATCATGCGAACGGAGCGTTCTTTATCCAGTTGCTGGCGGAGCTCGATCATCTCTCGCCGAAGATCCTCCACCTTCTCCTCCTCCAGAATATCTGGAGACCCGATGCCTTCATCCTTCTCCTCCGCGCGCCTCCTCTTCGGGGACGAGCCGCTAAACTCCTTCTGATGGGAGCACAGAGAGGAGTAGATTTGAACTTGATATGAAAGACTCAAAAATGGTCAAACACTGGCTGATATTAATGAGTCTGATAGGCATGTTTGTCTACCACTGATCCAGACCAGACTCAAGGCCCAGGTCAAGGGCTTTACCTGTATGTAGCGTTTGAGTTGGGTGTTCTGTTGAAGCAGCCGCGTCTTCTCCTGCTCCAGAGAAAAGATGTATTCTGCCGTCTGCTGCAAGATGGCAGCCTGAGAGAAAGAGACAGACACGTTACATCCTTCTCAATACACGGGCATAATGGACCATATCAGACAAGCTTGAGCAGAACATCTTTGGTGATGGATGCTGGAAGAGATAACATCACTGGTAACTGGCGTGCAGTAATAACAGTGAGAATATTAACTGAGCAAAGGCTAGAATGGATGTTTGTGGACTAGGGCTGGGTTATATGTACAAATTATTTTATCGATAATCAGCTTAAAGTTTTTCTGTGATACTCGAATATAAACGATTATATCGTCAACCCGCCTGGCGAGGGTCAGTTAACTTTTCTGCACATTTGATTTTGCTTTAAAAAGTTTATTTATTGAACCAGGAAAGACATTTCTAAATTTTACTTGCCTTTAAACGGAAAACCAATAAAATTACGAAGTTATAAAAAATAAAAAATTTAACCACCTCCCCAAATCCAAACATTTACCGTCTCCAACGGCCCCATTTGCCATCACGCAAGCATCCGTCAACAACGACACCAGGTGGAAAATTACTAATACCCTACAGGTTAAGAGCTAAAGACAATCAAATGTGTAAAGACAATAAATTCCCTTGTGTTTCCAAAATAATTCTGCCAAATGTGTGCTCTTATCAAATGCGTTTTGGTAATTCAGTAAATGCTGCCTAAAGAAAATGAAATTAAACTCAAGGTTCAAGGTGAACGTGTCTCTTATTTTATGACTGAATCACTTTCGCCTTTGTTTCTTTAATACAAACATATACATTACTGAACCCGTAGAGTCGCGTTCACAATGCAGGTAAACCGCGAACTGGTCCGAGGAAATAAAGTGAACTAAACTCACAGCACCTCCTGAGATATTCAGAGACATTATTCTTGCAAACAGTTTTCAGACGAATGAAACAGAGAAAAAGGAGTGAAAACTCTAGACATGGTCCCGCTGCACGCCTCTGAACAAACAGCGAATCAGACACGAGCATTGATGGCTTTTCTTTTGTCCGTTCTTAAAAATATGATGAAGTGTGTTTCTTCAAGCGCTTGTCTTTGTGACTAACATTTCTTGTCACGCGTCACTCCGAGACGTCTTACAGGTCATCCACCGGTTGCGGGTAGATGAGGAAAATTACCAGCGCATGAAATACATTTGTAATACAATCGCATTTTGCGAGTGCTAGATTCACACCCTGGGCCACCGTTTAATATATTTGCTGACTTCCCAGATCCATGGTTTTGCCATTTCCCGATATTGTCGATCGTTCGTTGAGTGTCACAGTCGGCATCGGGATCTTTGCGAGACATCGTCGATATCCGATAACATCGTCCTATCGCCCAGCCCTAATGTGGACACTGTATGCTTTTCTTGTCTGGAAAAAGCAACGTGGACGTCCAGTGAAGAACGCAAGCCATATGGGTTTGAAATGACATGGTGAGTAAATAATGACAGAATTATCCTTTTAAGCTGCAACTCATCTTCATATTAAATCTACAAATCAAATGAAACCAATAAACAGTAGAAGTATAAATCCAGGAATGGGCTTGGGCTCAACCATCCCCTTTCTTGTGTTGTTATGCCCCCTTGTTAAATATGCTTTCAACTTCATTCATGAATAGTTCTGACCCACCTTGCTTAGTTTTTCTCCGTCACTATGCGGTATGAGTGTTTTCAGTGACTGGAAACCAGCATTGATGCTCTGCATGCGCCGGCGCTCGTTGCTGTTGGCGATCTCCCGTCGAATGCGCCGCTCCTGGTCCCGCGTCGTCTCTGGCGTGAGGGGAATGTTCGCT
This sequence comes from Moxostoma hubbsi, assembly GCA_032164185.1. NCBI lineage: Eukaryota > Metazoa > Chordata > Actinopteri > Cypriniformes > Catostomidae > Moxostoma > Moxostoma hubbsi. Next base: position 45,129,845 of record JAVLUX010000007.1, read on the forward strand.
AAGCTGTGGGGAAAAATATCATCAGAATTTAGTGAACACTAAATATGAACGGCCGATGCCGATATCCAGAGAGCAGGATGGCCGATAGGCTTATACAATGCCGATATATCACACAATTTAATATAGTAAATAAAATAAAAATTAAATTGCTAAAATTCTTGGATTGTCACAGAGTGACTCATGATTTATGAATCAGAGAAACTTTTAATCCTGATCTTGATGTTTCGATTCTGGCCAACAGAATATTCGCAATCCCCCGCACGCGGTAGTGACGTCACTCTGCTTACATTTAATATAGAATTGACCATCTATAAATGTAATTAATGTTAACAAATTCTACATCTTTTCAAAGGTTTAAGGGTTCAACATTGATATCCGATCTCTGTTTCACGATAGTAATGCTCCAGAAACAGCAATTGAGTGATTTGTGCAGGAGTACAAATGAAAACATGCAATATCAAAACGGGACTTTTATTATGAAAACACGATCGCCGGATGAATCCAGTTCAACACACTTGGGTCAATCGTCCATGACAAGTGTTCATCGAAAAACCTCAATAGCACTTTTTGTCCATAAAAGTGATAAATGTGATAAATATTGATATATTGTCCATTATTTACATGAGATCTCGCCTGAAAGAATTACCCTTCATCATTGTTCTTCATCAAACTGCAATCTGAGCAGCATTCATGTTGTGAAACTGTATATGATCTTATATATTAGAGTCTCATAAACAAAACCAGCCGTCTCCAAAGTCTGTTTTTAAAAATGTGGCGTAGTTTTATTCATAATAGCCGAGCAGTGCCGTCAGATTTAGTGTCGTCTTGAAAGGCGGAGCCTTAATTTTACTCTGTACACTTGTTCAGAGATTAAAGCTGCAGGAACCTCATTTTTTGTTCGATCATCTTCAAATTTGAAGCGTGACTTCTTTAGACTCGTGGCTTTGAGAACATTGTATTTCTGGGTTGTCTTGGCACTTTTATTGTTGTTTTATTAGATTATAAAAACATGTTCAGCACAAAATATTTCCATGACTATAAACTTCAGCTTCTCTAACTTTAAAAAATAACCACATATATTAATTCAGAAACTTGGGAAATAAAGCCCAAAGTGTCTTTCAGAAGATACTACAACTGTGTCCATACTCCAAAGGGTCCCGTAAATACAACCATTTAAGTTCAGCTATGTCATGTTCATGGTTTGTGCTCAAAAAAGGGGGTGCGTATCAACGGGTTAAATTAGGTACCACATATTTGCAGATGGTATATGATAATCGTTTTGTTGATATTTGGCTTTTTATCATTAGACAAGACAGATAAAATGTATTATGAGACCATTTAAATGAGACTGTTGCGCAATGCTCTATTATTGTAGTAACATGATGGCACGTAACAAAAAAATGACTGATTGGGCGTTAACATGTCGCTTAACAAGCAAGCAGGCCATTTTCGGCACCATTGAGAAACAAATCGGCCATGTGGGAACATATATCGGCTGATTTATTGGCCTCTGCGATATATCAGTCGACCACTTCACATGACTTCAATAAAATGTGCAGTTTCATAAAAATGCCAATGACGTTCAAACGGCTTGAGGGTCATCTCTGTTTGATAGTCATTTTGATTGACTTGGATTGTTTTATTTAAGCCCCATTAAAAATATCAAAATGACCTTGAACTAAGGAATTAAAAGCAGCGGTGTATTCAATTAATTCAATGACAAGATGCCCTTAATTTCATCTCAGAGATGTTCAATGACGTTCAATGACATTACATCAAAGGTTCTCAACTGGTGGGTCACGGCCCAAAAATGGATGTTAAAAAGCAAATATCGATATAATCATGTCTAGTTAGGCTAGCCAAATAAACAGGCTTAAAAAGGCTTTTAAAAAGGAGGAGAAATGCTTCCTTTTACTTTTGATGTGAATGTCAAAGATCGAGAAAATATGACCCAGAGAACAACGATAAACATGGTGTGTGCCGACTACAATGCGGTTTGTCCTGTTAAATATTGCCTTCATAAATAAGGAAGTAAAATTTGACATTATTTGATAAACAATTTGGGTACTATGGTGGGTCACCAAAACTAGGCACTGAAGCAAAACCAGTTGAGAACCACTGGATCACACAACTCGATCTCATGAAAATTTGTACGTATTTTACGCGTTGGCCATTTTATCACATGCAAACGCCCGGATGTGTAATGCAGAAGCGCAAGTTCTGCCCGCGAGATGTCAAGGACATGCTTACTAACATCATGCCCTTACCCAAATGCCTTATCTACACCTAATCGATCAGTAGTGTGTGTAAGCATGACAGGAAGCTGTTGTGTGTGACAGAAGCAAAGCAAGTAATTGTTGCGTATTAGATGGAAACGATGTCCAACGATGTCGTTGGCTCTAGGGAAAGTCGTACGAGTTAGTACGAGTGCAGTCGTATGATATCATACATACGAATTAGCCAAATTTATATAAGTCGTACACATCCTTACGATTTCGCTGTGAGTGTATGTTGGATCAGTTGCATCCCTAAAACAGGACGCCAGCTTGTGAACGAGAAACGTTAGAGTGTGAAGTCAAAAATTAGGACTTTCATTGATGCTCATTCAACCCTATTGCCTCTAAATTCAAGTCTTTGGAAATCTCTGCTTCGAGCGGTCATATGCATGCTTTGTCCTGTCTGGGATCTCGTGGGGTATCTCTGGAAAAGCTTCTCTTATCAGTACTGACTCAGCTGCTTCAGTTCAAACACAGGAACAATTGTGCACACACACTCGCGAGGGGAGAGAGAGAGGCTTTCCCTGCTCGCTCCTTACATCCAAAATCCAGCAAACAGATCACATGCCAAATCACAACTAGAGCCAGGAGTGAAACGGGAGATACGGAGCGGCCAGCTCCAGCCATTCGCATGAGTATCACCCTGTGCACAAACAAATCAGGCTATATGGTCAAAAGAAAATTACAATTTCAGCATTCTTGCATTGTCTGCGTTTAAAGTTTCCTTTAAAATGCATTTACAACAAATAAAAATGGGTATTATAAAATAATATTCCTATATTTACATGGTTTACCTAATTTTTTTTTTTAAATAAAAATTAAACAAGTATTTTCGAGGACCTCATAGTAATAGATCGACATAGCGGCCACTCCGATTAATCGGGCCATATTTAGTTATTGACATACAGTAATCGTCAATGGCCGACAACTGTGCCCAATTAAAAGTAATTCTGCTTTAATAAATACTGAATATGCAAATTAAGTGTTAAGTGTCATATAAATTATTTGCATATTTAATATGCATGTTTACATGCAGCGCAACAGTCTGGATCAGGAAGTAAACGTCCCGTTCATTTTCTCCACAGGCAACTTATAAACCTTCAAAGACAGACTTATCGTGAGCTCCGTGGTTGTACATGCTTCTGTTGAAGCCATCCGTCCACATTATTGTAACTTCATTGTTTTAAAATCATGTTTAACAGCGGAATTGGTGAAAAACTACATTACCCATGATCCAAATGAGAAAGATACAGCAATCAGAGAATCGCGGTAAAAACAAGGAACGCCAAACAAGCATATACAGAGCACTGTGATTGACGTGAACACTACGTATATACTTGCGAATAACAGAATATATTGCAACAAACATAGAATATATATTTTTGAATCCTTTAAATAAATAGTTTTGTATTTTTCCTTCATTTTTTTAATTTGATTATCATTTGCAATGCTTTATGGGATTGTATGGGAAAGTAGCCTTCGCAGTCCTTTTGTCAGATTTTAAAATAAGATTTTGCTTCAAATCAAAGTGTGTAATGTTGCAATTTATCTAAGAGCTTGTTGGTTTGGTTCATGGTTTAGAGCTCATTTATGGAAGATTTTATTAAATCTTTATGGAAGAAATGGACAGGGGGAAAAAAAAACAACTTCCGGAACCAAGACGGCTTAAAAACGGGTGGACACTGTTGCGCTTTATTACCAACGAACACACCCAGAAATCAAAGAAAATTATTTTATACTGAAAATGAACCTTAATACCATAATTTAACATTTTTTTGATATTATATACTTTTAAAGTTGAGATCTTCAATTTAAAAAATTGCTTTATTAAAAATTGAATTACCTAAATCGCACGAAACCTGGTTTACAAAGAGCAGTTTTCCCAATAAAAATCCTGTACATTGTCTGTAGCTCAATTTTCATCGTTGTGACTAAAACTACATTTCCCAGATATCCCCGCTCTAATCCCTCAGTGGCCCCGCCCCCTCCCGAGCATGGATCGCAGACGCATTGACGGGGCCTTCCTTAAGTAGTATACACACACCCCCATATTAAAAGAACCCAGTTATTAATTTATCAAGCTTTTACTGTGTCAAAATCCATTCAAGATGGCCGTAACTGAAATCTTAAACGAGATAAATAACATAATCTCTGGCCTAAATAAAGAAACATCGTGTTCACAGATGAAACGATCCGCCATTACAACAATGCGCCTCTCGCGCTTCCTCCGTCCATGCGGCAGCACCGACGCAGTCTAAATATAATCTGATCCCTCTGCTGCCGCACGCTCAGCTCCATTTCTCACCCTTTACACCTATTTCAGACCCATGTGTCGGAGATGCGACCATGAAATTGCACTTTGAAGGCTTTTAACGTTTAATGGCAATGCGAAACAGACGACGCCAAATGCTCACTGGCTTTAATGCACGAGCCACAAGCATGGCCGCACTGCCCACAATAACTTCAACCCCGAAAACACGCACCAGAACACCCGAACTTGGGCTCAAACAGGCTTTTACCCAAACGACCTCTTTATATATGTATAATATGACTTGTAAGTAGACATAAATAGCCATGAATTATGTTATTAAATACACGCGCGAGACCAACAGCGTGGTGTTGTGTGCATGCAACCACGTGGTTTATGTTTGTTAGATACAAAATGCATCGATTTTCCCGAGATATTTCACAGGTAACATTTACTTGGCAAGTCAAGAGGCTTCCATAGACCCCAGGGAGGTACATACAATATAGAAAATCGACAATTGCACGGACTATATAATGTCTTAACCCACTAGATAAGAGCATGTACACAATAACACAGAAATCACACCATGCATTACGTATAACTCAAGTAGTAATGTGCTGGTGATATTGGCGCGCGATTAAAGAATTATGCACATTAGCATGCGTGTTCCACGCAGTGATTAAAGAGGGTCTCACATACCTGCACAAGCCCCCTATGACTTCTTTTTCGGTTTTTCTGAAATGTTGCAAGGAGGGCACCTTCTGAGCTGGTACCATGAAATACTCCATGCTTTCCTTCTTCTCTCCAGCTCTGGCTCCTCGATTCCACGTACTTTTTATTGGCTTAAAAATAAAACACCTTCTTCGTGCCTGTTTCGCATTTAAAAAGCAGATCTGCGGGTATCCTGAGGATTTTGGGCATGAGCGCGTGCGATGAGTGTTGAGTTGTAAAGGTTACTCTACTCTACCAGCTGATGGGGTTCCCTCGTAGTGTGTGTGTGGCGCTCGCTCGCTCTATTTCCCTCCCTCCTTCTGCATGGACGAGAGTGTGTGTGTTTGCAGCTGATCGGATGTCTTTCAAGGCGGGAAACAGCTGGTAGGAATCACACACAGCACAACATTACCAAAAATCGTCCTTCAGCCGAACAGGAGGACTTGCATGTAAACAAAGGACTGTTGCAGCAACATCATTTTAACATTAACAGTGTTATACAAGAATCACTTTGACTATTGAATGCTTATTGCATGACAGAAAGCGTATTGTTATGCATGCATTTTAATATCAGCCGCATATGCAATATCGATACATGATGCGTTCATATAACATTGCTATAAGTGTGTGCAATTAGATTATTGATTAGTAAGCGAGAGGTTTTATAGCTTGATTCTATTGTAAAACATCAATGCACAGTGCAATACATAATGCATATATTAAAACATTCATATAGGTCTTTTAAATGGGTAAGTGCACGTAAAATACATGTAAAAAAATAAATGCCTGTAAAAAGTTATTTTTAATAAAGGCGCATTTGATGTTTTAAAGCATGAATATAAATGTAAACATGTAAAATCACAATTCACAGTCCAGTGCATGTATTAAAACAATGGCATATACCGTATCTGTTGAATAGTGCACGTTAAATAAAAATGCGTGTAAATGTTTTATTTATTTATTTAATTTGCATGCGAGCTATTTTAATTAAATGATCATGCATATCAATGCGTAATGCATATTTAATAATTTTGGTTTATTCTGTTAAATTAGCCAGTGCATGTTCATAAACATTAAAGAACGATGTTGAAAAGCATGCGTCAATATGTAAATATGTCAAATGAGGTGCATAATGCATATTAAAATGGTCGGATCTGTTAAATTAGCCCGTGCGTTTCTATTTGCAAACGCGTTTTATGTTAAAGACAGATGTAGCAAAGCATGCATCTAAATGTAAACACTTAAATGCCTATGTTTCATGCGTTGCATAATACATATATTATAATATAGGTCTATATCGGTTAGATTGCTCAGTGCATATTAAAGCGCATGTAAATAGGTTTGTTCTTTGACGGGGGGTGAAGCATGCGGATCAGCTGACATGCTGGCAGAGCTTTAGAACAACACCACCAACCAGAGGAGGAGTAGAGCAAAGAGAGGGCTGATACACAAACTGAATATGTGCACACCATTTTGGGTGCATGAAAGTTGTAGTTGTTGGAGGAGGAGGAACAGGAGTTACCTAATCGCTGCATGCTCGAAGCAGAAATCACATACACAGACACAAAATGGGAGCGGTCATGAAGAAGCCGGAAATGTTTGTCTTGCTGTGACTCAACGGCATGGACATGTGCGTGGAGGACGGAGAACATCTGCGATTTACGAACAGACACTTCAATTGCATTACTGTTGCATTTAAATACAAATAATACATATGAAGAAAAGAAAAAAACACAGGGTTTGACCTGCCCATATCATAAAATGCAGAAGTGTAAAATATGTTTTTTTTTTTTTTCTAGACTAAGATTTAACATTTGCTTCATTTTATATTTATAAGGCATGACAATATGTATATGCTTTTAATTTTCCATTTCAGAGTGGAAAAACATTTTGCGGGATTTTGAAAATGAAAAGTGGGCTCGGTAATTTCTGTTTATGTCACTTCGGACTTTGTGACACATGCAGCATCATTCAAACTCAATAATGTTTAGTTCTATCAGGAAGACTCGCAGACTTGAGTGAGATTTAAGATGACATTATTTGATGAATGTAAAACAGGAAGTAATGTCTCTCTTTGGCGTAGGCCCCGTCTGGCGGTCCGAAGAAGTTGTACTCGGAACCGTCATATCCTGCCGGGGATAGGAGGCAGGGGCGAGGAGCCTACCCCCGTGCGGGACGGGGCTCAACTGGTGGTGGTGGGGTGGTGGAGGTTGCCATGTTAGCACACTGAAACAGCAATGTGATCGATTGTGAGACATATAAACCGACAGCTTCCATGTGATTGGCTGGGAATTACCCAGCTAATGGTGCGATGATGTACAGCTGCTAGTCTTCCCGCTAGACCAACGCTGCGCTTACATTTACCAATGCCATTGAAGAAATTCAATATTCACAGTCAGAGTGAAAATGTCCAATAACAGGACGGTTACTGAGATTAAGCGAGTACTGTTCGGCTGGTCATGTGATTCCAACATGGCCGCCCCCATGTGTGGACCCTCTCCATGTAGAATATAACAGCTTTTATAAGGCTACTGACATGACTGGATCTCATGTTAGTTGGCATATATACATGTTTATATATATTTATGTATTAAAATGACTAATAATTTCTAAGAGGTAAAACTTTTTTTTAGTTTGGGAAATATGACGCCTTTGAGTGCGACTTTAATCTCTGATTAATAGTTTTGCTCTATTTGGGGTCACTAATCAAGTTGGCACATTTGTGGCATTTCCTTGTTTCCATTGAGGAAGATGTTCCACTCAAGATGCTTTATAGCTTTCTAACATCACGCTGGATAACGTGGATTATCTGGTTTTGTTCACGCCAGTTTGAGCGCATGATGTCATTAAAGCAAAGGAGAGACGAACCAAAATTCATGTAAATATTTCGATGAATCTTTTCACTCAAATTAATGAGAAAATAATGCAAAATAGAAACAAACTTTTGGGATCTGACGAGAAATCAAGAGGGTCAAGTCATTTTTATTTGTATAGCGCTTTTCACAACACACATCGTTTCAAAGTTACCCTCAGGCTAAATAACTTGAATATAATGCCAATAAAATATATTATATACCCATCTTTTTTAAGCGAAACTTAACAGTTTAAATACCTTGATAATCTGTCTAGCATTTGATCATTTCTGTCAGCTATTTATTTAAGATTGAAGACCTAATGCACACGTCATTATGCCATTAAATAATCTTAAACGTATAAAATCACAAATATCATTTTAATTATATAGAATGTTTAAATAGACTTTTATTAATTTGGTAAAAAGTGTAAACTCATGCAGGGTAAGATCTATTACAACATTAAAACATGCTAATAATGCAGTGGGTGCTAATCATATTTATTACAATATAATGACCCAAATGTGATGTCATTAGGCCTATAATTCATTAAAACCTACCAACTTATTACAACAATTAAACTTTTTCTGTCTAATGGAGAGGATAAAATGTATTTATCTATTTATTTTATAATTATTATTTTGTTATAGTTGCCCAGGTTGAGTGCAGGTATAAACAGCTGCCCTCTAGTGGTCAACTTTAGTTCAACTCCTCATCTGTGTCAGGGATATTGATGGCATACTGTATAACAGAGCTTTAAGGGTTAGGCTATGTAAAATAACAAATGTGTTATTAATGTAATATAATTGCTTTAGACTACTGCAATATATTTGTTTTAGTTTTTTTAGAATCTAAGCTGTTAAACTTTCTTTTAGGTAGAAACTACCAGAAAATTATATATATATATATATATATAATTAATTATATATTAAAAATCTCAACATAATTAATTAGCCAGTAAATTATATCAGATTTTGCTCTTATAGAAAGCAATTGGAACTTTTATTCACCAAAGTGGCATTCGACTGATCACAATGTATAGTCGGGACATTAATAACATGTAATCCTTGTTATTCTAGCTGTCAGTTTGTCCAAATACTCGGGTGACCTTTCACCCCACACTTCCTGTAGCACTTGACCTTTCACCCCACACTTCCTGTAGCACTTGCCATAGATGTGTCTGTCTTGTCGGGCACTTCTCACACACCCTACAGTCTATCTGATCCCACAAAAGCTCAATGGGGTTCAGATCCGTAACACTCTTTTCCAATTATCTGTTGTCCAATGTCTGTGTTTCTTTGCCCACTTGAACCTTTTCTTTTTGTTTTTCTGTCCCAAAAGTGTCTTTCTTTGCAGTTCTTCCCATAAGTCCTCCTGAGTCTTCTCTTTACTGTTGTACATGAAACTGGTGTTGAGCGGGTAGAATTCAATGAAGCTGTCAGCGGAGGACATGTGAGGCGTCTATTTCTCAAACTAGAGACTCTGATGTACTTATCATGATTACTCAAGGATAAGGTGTTGGACTGATGCTGCTGTTGAGATTTGATCATAAATGACTTTTTTCAAAATAGTGATGGTGCTGTTTTATACATCAGTAATGTCCTGAATATACTTTGTGATCAGTTGGATGCCACTTTGGTGAATTAAAGTAACAATTACCTTCTGAAACAGCAAAATCTGAACATTATTCCAAATTTTCGATGACACTGTGTGTTTCTGCAAATTTTCTTCCAGGATAACCTTGTACGTGGCTTGATTCATGCGTCCTTCACAAAGACGAATCTGCCCGATTCCAGCCTGGCTGAAGCACCCCCAGATCATCACCGATCATCCACCAAATTTCAGAGACACTGTGGCTTGAAGGCCTCTCCAGGTCTCCGTCTAACCATTAGATGACCAGGTGGAGGATCGGTGATGATCCGGGGGTGCTTCAGCAAGGCTGGAATCGGGCAGATTCATCTTTGTGAAGGACGCATGAATCAAGACACATAAAAGAATATCCTGGAAGAAAACTTCCTTCTGCTCTGACCATGTTCCCCAAGTCTCAGGATTGGTTTTTCCAGCAGGATCGAGACCCTGTCGTGACCAGCCCAATCTCCAGAACTGAACCCCATTGAACACCTCTGGAATGTGATCAGGAGGAAGATGGATGGCCTCAAGTCGTCAAACAAAGTCGAGCTGCTTGAATTGTTGCGGCAGGAGTGGCATAAAGTCGCCCAACAGCCTTGTGAAAGACTGGCAGAGAACATGCCAAGTCACATGACAGCTGTGATTGACAATCAGGGTTATTCACCAAATATTGATTTATGAACTCCAAGTTAAAACATGAATATTGTGTTGATTATAAATGAACATGAACTTGTTTTCTTTGCATTATTCGAGGTCTGAAAACACGGCATCTCTTGTTATTTTGACCAGTTGACATTTTCAGCAAATAAATGCTCTAAATTATAATATTTTTATGAGATGGGACGTTGTTACCCTAAAGAGCTCTTTTTAGCAGATCTGACCCAAATTACATTTTGTTGGCGTAATCTAATGTAGTCAGGTTGATTCAGTCATATTAAACCATATTTCTGACTTGAAATAATCTTGTTAATTTGCATTTTTTTGGTTACCTGACAAAACATTTTTTACAGTGTACATGTTTTGGCATTTAATTTGTATTTTATGATGTAATTAATATTATAACAAAAAGGTCAATATTATCTTATCACCTAATTAAATTATTATAACATTTACATTATATTCAATTAAAGCAGTATTATTATTTTAAAATGATTATGACATATATAAACTCCCCTCAAATCAGTTGGTTGAAAACAATTATGATACTTTAATTATAATTATGATGATTATATTATATTTTATATTAGTTATCATCTTATCACATTATTCTATGATTTTATTCTCATGCTCTGCCTGGCCAAAAATGTAAATAAATAAATTATGAAATTATATTTCAAATTGTGCAAGAGTGGTTCAGGGAGCACGAGGAGTCATTTTCACACCTGCCACCGCAGAGTCCTGACCTTTAACCCCACAAGTCTTTGGGATGTGCTGGAGAAGACGTTACGGAGCGGTTCGAGTCGCCCGTCATCAATAAACCAAAAAACTAAAGCAACTCTGGATGGAAATAAATGTAACATAAGGTTGTCGAAACACTGCAGGAGGAATCCGCACCGTAATCAAAGCTAAAGGCGGTGCAACGAAATATTTGAGTACGGGACTTTTATTTTGCCCAGGAAGTGAAATTAGTTTATACATCACAGTGTTTGGGGATTGAGAAATAATAGCAAAGATTGTATGAAAATTAAAATGCTAATTCTCATTATACTAGTATTATTATTTAACATCTATTCTTATATACGCATTACATTTTAATTTTAATTATTATTATTATCTAATCAAATTATTTGAAAATCAAATGATCACTTCAATTATTTGATTATTAAATTATATTTAAATTATATTTTATCATCTTATAAAAATTAAATTATATTATTTTTGTGTGCGGCCATACGACACAAAGAAACGATTTTATAATTATATTAGTAATATTATTTTATTTGATCTTTGTAAAAATAACTTATACCACAGAACAGCACATAAAGATGTTCTCTATTTTATATTATTATTATATTATTATATTATATTATCACGTATACTTTTTACATCATAGAAATAATAGCAAAGATTATATGAAAATAAAAAAGATTATCATTATACTAGTAGTGTTATATATAAACCTATTTAAAGAATATAATAAATTATTAATAATCAAATTAATAACCAAATGATCAATTCAATTATTTGATTATCAAGAAATAAATATTTTTTAAATAATATATTATTTATTATATTAGTATTATTATTATCTATTTTTTATTATTATATCATATATAACATTTATAGAATATAATAAATTATTAATAATTAAATTAATAACCAGATGATCAATTCAATTATTTGATTATCAAGAAATAAATATTTTTTAAATAATATATTATTTATTATATTAGTATTATTATTATTATCTATTTTTTATTATATCATATATCTAACATTTATAGAATATAATCAATTATTAATAATTAAATTAATAACCAAATGATCAATTCAGTTATTTGATTATCAAGAAATATATATATTTTTAAATAATACATTATTCATTATATTAGTATTATTATTATTATCTATTTATTATTATTATATCGTATATTAAATTCCCCAAGCTCTCTTTATTATATTATATTATATTATATTATATTATATTATATTATATTATATTATATTATATTATATTTTATATACTTTTAGTTTTAAAGAAAAGTTCAGGATATCCTCTTTAATGCACCAGGACTTAAAAGAGTAGCATGTATGATCTCAGAGATATTAATTAAACCAATGTCCATTACTGGACTAATATAAATGGGTATGTAGAGGGTCTCAAGAAGCTAATGTTTATGGATGCTTTGGCAATGTAAAGCTCTATTACCATGCCAATAAAAAACCTTGAGGGAGGGAGGGGAGCTTGTCTGGATGTGAGCCCAGGCCGGCCCTCCTCGTCGCTGGATGGGGCGGAGCAGCACACATGCGCTGAGCTGGCAAATCTACTGCGCTCCCGCTCGCTGTGCCCGTGGTGAGGAGAGGGAGACACGGATAGGCTCGCGTCCGGGGTGCTGCTGGAGACCTACTTCACCACTCACCGTCTCCAAGGACAACATTCAGGCCCCTGGACAAGAAACGACCTGAACAATATATCGAACCCGACACGGAGACACGATCTGGACACGAAGCTGAAAAGCGGGACGTCTCCTCTCCATCGGCTTTGCGCACGAACAGCCATTAAAACCCTCTCTGGACCAGCGTCGCGAGCAAGCGAAGCACATTGATGCCAACACAACGATCACTATACTAATCCACTACGACATATTTATGTTGTTGTTTTTGTTTTTTTTCTCGAGCATGATTATTCATCCTTTATTCCAGGATAGATAATAACATTACGGACACTGCACTTGGTGTTGACGCACATTTAACGGGTTTCAGGCTCATTGCAATATCCTTATGGTCTGAAACTGATATAAACTATCGATCTGTTGCATTCACTCTCGTTTTGCTTTTTAGTAACACTGTCACATGTATGCCGACAATGGTCTGATTGGTTTCAGACTGCATTAGATTATTCAGCCACTGGTGACAGTGTCTTACAGATCTTTCTCCATTAGTATAACCCGGGGGCCTTCTTTAAAACCGACTCTATATTTTGCAATCAAAAGGAATTGGATCAATCATCCTCCCTGGAAAGTTAAAGGTGGAGACCAGGTGCCTGGGTCAAAGCACATCCAGGAGGTTTTTCTGAAGGTAAGCCAGTCTAATGAACTCAGATGGCACAGCAAGCTTGCACCATTGCTCTTGGGTGCATTTACATGCCAGATTTGGGGGGATTTGTGTCAATATAAGCATGTATTTATAGTGTTTGTCCATTGAGCACAGTCAGTTCGGGTAGCATAAAGACCCTGACCTATTTTCAACAGTGTGCTGTCAGTTTATGGCCAGTTTCAGTGTCGTCTCTGGGATTTTTGAGGAGTTGACGCCTACAGTACGTGCAGAGATAGAGAAACTGTGTTTCCACCATTTTTCACCAATGTTGTAACTGTCTGAATGTATGTAGGAGATCTCAAACTGTTCGCGTTACTAGACTGAGAAAATCTAGTATGCGACTTTGTTGTTGTTCTGGGCTGCTTATCATATTCCAGACTTGGTTCAATCACAGATTTTGATAAAATAATGCCATATGAATCACCTTGCTTCTGTGGAACAACAAAGGAGATGTTAGGCAGAATGTCCGAGCACTTCTCTTCCATACGATGGAAGTTGATGGTGACCAGGAGTTGTCAAGCTCCAAAAAGGACAATAAAGCTCCGTAAAAGCACCATAAAAGTTGTCCATAGGACGTATAATTAGTGGTCGACCAATAGTGGATTTTGCCGATACCTCCACTTGTAATAGCTTATATAATACCTTATGTGTGAGCCTGAAATTTGAGTCGTTATTTATTTGCCCTGAAAGTCTTTCTTGACAGCCTGAGTCACCCTTCTGCTGTAAACAACTCCTTTTGTGTTCCAGAAAGTCATTTTGGAACAACACGAGGGTGAGTAAACACGGTATGGTGAACTATCCCTTTAAGATCATCTTTGGATAACGATTCGTAGATTTAGATTCATAGACGTAAATGAAAAGCTTAATATCACGCTGAAATATTGCATCCAATTACGGCCAATGTATTGTTATTGTCCATCTATGGTGGCTTGGGCTTGGATATAAAGTAGTCATCATCCAATTAGGCAAGTCCACTGTCCCTGTGCTTAATTGTGAGCACAATTGAGATGTGGCTTGGAACAGAGCCTGTCCTCATTGGCTAGTTCACATGGGGTCATTGATAAAGAAGATGCCTGCCGGGACGTAGTTAACCAACTGAGAGAGGGGCAGCTCGCATTGGGGGGACAATAACGGTCTTGCATAAAGCTCATGCATTGGGCTCATTGATGATTGTGCAAACTGCCTACTGTTTTGTGTACCTGTTGGCATTTGTGATGTTTGATTGCACCTCTTGAAGGCAGAATGGGCCTTTTGTAAATTTGGCGAGGGGTTTTTCTGGATGTGTAGTTTGTATAAAGGATTTCATGACATTTTGACCTCTGTAGCCATCCCGTAGTTTTGACAATTTCTCAAAACCTGTAAAGATCATTCCGGGTCTTATTTGACCAGCAAATCTAAAGAGAAAAAAAAAGCGTTTTGCATTGTGATATTATATATACGTATATGATAATTAAGCACATTTCCCAAAAGAAACACTGTGCAAACATGGTCCGCCATCTGTAAAAATGTGAGAATCCCTGCACTAAAGTGACCCAAACTGGCCAGATGTCCTTTGTACGCCCGGCCTGGCCAAATCTAGACCTGCAAACAGACCCGTGGAGTGCAGATAATGTCAATCATACTGTATGTGTGTGTGTGTGTGTGTGTGTATGCACAGCTTTGTGCCTTATGCTGTTGTACAAACATTGCATATTATTGCCGTGAGTCCTCGCTTCTCCGTATGTGTTCTTCCAGCTGTGTGTGCTGGCTTTGACTTTGAGTTTTCATGATGCAAACCGATAGCTCTGTGGTAAGACTGTCTGTTTCACAATGTGCTAAAAAAAACTGAAGGTAACTATCACTCTTTTGAGTACTGAGATTTGTTACTGCCACAGTAATGCAAGAAGGCACATTGTGCTAAACCTTGGCAATATTCACATCTGAATACATGCACTTGCGTAAAGTATGTTTCTAGCCTTATGAAACATCTTTTTAATAAACACGTTTTTGTAAAATTATTAAGTTTGGTGTAAAATAGTCTACAGTTCAGCCTGCTAGGCTGTAAGGTTTTACTCACAAGTCAAAATTTTGGACAAACCTACTCGTTCTTTATTATTACCACCATTTCCCCACATTTTAGAATAAAATGACCTTGTGTGACCCGCATCCCCATACGTGGACATTGTATTTTGTCTTTGCTATGTGCAACGCATTATTTAAATTAATTGAAACTGACTGAATACTGTTCATAACTTTCATTTAAGGGTTAAACTTCTTAAATGAGTGTGCCGCCGCCGCCGCCGCCACTGCCTCATGCCCCTCCACCAGGGCTGGACTGGTAGTGTGGCATACCGGGCATTTTCCCGGTGGGCCGATGCACTTTTGGGTCGACCAGTGGTGTAATGTCCATCGGGAGAACCGAGCAGGCATTCCGAATGTGCTGTGATAAGCAACAATGAGGACTGCAAACACCCCCCCCCCCCCGCCACTCATCATTTGGCTCACTATCCCACAAAAACCCTAATTCTAAAACCCTGGTTCTAATTTAAAATCTAGTCACCATTGGAGACAGTCGGGTTGTGTGTCCATATGTGGTTTTGCCACACAATGGTGGTGGCTGTGGGAATCGAACCAGCAACCTTCTGATTACCAGTTATGTGCTTTAGCCCACTATGCCGCCACCACCATAAAATTTCGTGAGTTATTGAACACATCTTTAGAGCGCACCACCAGTGTGTCTCACGCCTCTTTTCACCCGTTCTGTTTTGATGAGCTCGCTGCACCACATGCAACAACAAACCCAACTGGAGAGAGTCTTCCTATTCTTTCTTTTATTAATGGTGGTTCGTAAGCTAAAATAATGCATTACCGCCATCTACTGTAAGCATTAGAGCAGAGGCTGCTCCTCTTTGGGCCAGTGCCTCCGCTGGTGCTGCATGTTCAGCTCCTCCAGCGTTTGCTCCAAACCCCTCACAGACCAGAAAGCATGAGACAGTCGTGACCAAATTACTCTTTTATTTTACGACTCACCCGAAAAGAACGGAGGGTCTGAAGTGAACGCAGGAGCTCAGGTTAGCAGTTCGAATCAAAGTCACTTTCAGAGGTTTTATATTGAGTTAGGATGACAATAAGGTGCATTTCAAACTGTTCTGAGACCAGTGCAGACAGACAGCACACTGGAGGTTAAGTCATTCCCTAAATAGGGAGCAAGGGGACATCCTATATCTCTCTATGCAGTTAAGTGCGTTCACTTCTAAAATACAGTCAAAAGTTCAGTTTCAGGCTGCAGATTATGTTTGGATCAACATGTTTGACACACATGGGACGATGATCATCAGTACAAAGATTCACCATTTATAATGGATCATTTTATTTGAACATGGTTGGCTGTGATTGGATGATGAAGGACATTACTTTGAATAAGAATTAATTATGCTAATCGCTTTCATTAGCTTTTCTGTAGTATTATTGAAGATTCACAACTTAGTCCCGCTGTACACACATGTGGACATACACTTTTAGGAAAACTGTTTGGTCTAGAATTTTGTAATTTTTTTTGCTTGTTTATTTGGTGCTATTTGATACAAAAATGCACACAGCATTCATGCTCTGGTCTAAAAAAATTAAACAAATCACGTCTTATATTTTTGATTATTGAAAGTATTCATTATTGAAGTAGTTTATATGTATGCTGGACACTTAGTGACTGCTTTTCCTTCACTATCTACTCCAGCTCTTCCATTTATATATATATATATAGTAGACGCAGTTGATGTTTGATCAAAAGGTTTTGAAGATCATGACAAACATCAATTCAGACAATTTCTTCCTTTCATTTTTAATGCTTGGAAATACCACAAAACACTAGAAAAGTGTTGCACAAAAAAGCTTATAGGAGCACAGACAGAGTCCTGACACACAGACCAGTGAAAACCACCCTCTCTCGCTGGGCTTGGACCATGCATTTTTCTGCAACCACTAATCACAGCGTGGCCTCGCCGTTTCCTCTTGGAACGTTTCACTCTTGTCCTCCCTGCTGCACTGAGCCTGTTCCCGCCTCGGCCCAAGGACCCTTTGCTCTCCCCTTCAGCACCTCTGTGGGACAGTTTTGCATACGCAGCTCACAGCCCTCCTTTCTTCCACTTATTTCTACATTCTCTGGTTTTTTTTCTGCCTTTAAGCCTTTCAATTTCTCACAATCACTGCAACAAAATGGGAGGAAGTTCAAACGGAAAAAAATGCTACAGGAAGTGAAACTGAAAAGAAGTCCATAGCTCAGAGGATCTAAATGTGAAGCTATGTTATGTAATAACGTTAAATAATGCTAGAGCAATAAATATAAGCTAGGCCGATTAACTGGCAGATATTTGGCCATTATAACAAACTCACTTGGCTGAATAGAAATGGTAGTTCCCCCTTGTGTCAGTTCTACCAACCTTGGTAGTTGTTACTAACCTGGCATACCGGGCATTTTCCCGGTGGGCCGACGCACTTTGGGACCGATCAGGGTCGGACTGGCCATCGGGAGAACGGTGCGTGATGGTGGGTCGGCCGCGAATCGTGCCAAATGAGCTGCGATAAGCTAAAATGAGCCGCCGCGTTATGCAGAAAAGGACACCGAACACCAACTTTTGGGCCAGTTGCCATGTAAAATCCCAGGCCGATTTCTCATCCCAGTCCAGCTCTGGTTACTACAGATTTTCTGTATTCAAATATGAGTTTAAATGAATTTTGAGTAAATACTGTTTAAAATAAATGTTTAAAAATGCATATTTGTAGCTATACCAGTGAAATGTTAAAAAAAGACTTATGTTAAAATGCATGAAATCAGTTTATAGTCAAATCTAAATTGTGTATGTATCAATTTCTTTACAAAAGGAAAGCATTTTATAAATACATACATTTAAAATTTGTATATATACATATTTACATAAATGTAGGTGGGTATGTAATACAAGCATTTTACAATATCATAACATAGCAGTGTGTGGGTAATAGTGCAAAAAATAAGTGTTTATAAAGTCATGATCAGCTGCTGGAATTTTGTGTGTGAACGTGATCTGGTGTTAATTTCACCATGAAACTTCTGCGAAACATGGAACAAGGCACCTAAAAGTCAGTTTGCAAAAATGTATTTATAATTACGTTCATTCTATGAGACTAGCAACGTTATACAATGTACAATTGACAGTTTTATATGAATTCTTCAGGTTATTATTTTAGAAGTTAGCAGTAGCAGGCTTGAGATCGCTAAAATCTGTGTGGATATTTACAAGAAAGCAGCCACCGGTAAGACCGGTAATTAATATTAAAATATATGTATGTTTAGGTACCAACTTGATACCAAAGTACTGGTACTTTGATTCATTACTAAAAACATTGAGGGCTTAAGCTCCTGTTGCCCACCCCTAGTGCCACTCATGATTCTCCAAATTGTTATTTTGTCGTTTTGATGACTCTTATTGTTCTAAAATGTGGAAAATAATACTAACAAAGAACAAGTAAGTGTGTCCACACTTATTACTGGTAGTATGTATTTTACCAGCCACATTAAATGTTGCTATCTGCAGTGGTCAAAAATCCAGACTACTAAAGCCAGAAACACACATTACGCAATTGCATGTATGCAGATGACAATGCTTGGCGAATACTTGGCCAACGCATTGCCAATGTCTTGCCAACGCCTTGCCAATGAGCAGTACATTTGAACATATTAACTTGCGTTCTTGCGTTACTCTGGCAGTAACAAACCTCAGAAGTGTCTGTGCCTTTGAACTGTTTGACTATGTTTCCATGGACACCAGAAAGCGGCATATTCCGAGAAAGTGGCGTATTGGGAGAAAGTGGCGTATTGCGAGAAAATGGCGTATTGCGAGAAAGTAGCGTTCCGGTTTCCATGCACTGTATAAGCGGCATCCTCTTTACTCCCTTATATATGCTGCTCAGTCTGTAAGCAGCTTTCTCTAGAGCAACGTAATTTCCCCGCGACGCTTGTGTAAATAACAAACATGGCATCCGAGGATGATTTTATTCTCTGATACTTTGCTTTATTCCCAGATATTCCAGAGTTGTTTCTGTGTTTGTTTCCTTAACTTTCTATCACGTCCTGCGGAGGAATTGCGCTTCAATTGTGGGATTTTCCTCTTATATAAAACTCTGGGATTCCCCCAGTGTATGAATGCATATATGGGAACGTGGGAATTGGTGTGTATAATTGGGTGTAGTTTGTAGTGTGCTTTTCCCTCTGTACTCCCAGAAATTTGTTGACTTGTTCTTTGGCTCCATCCTATGACATTTGTTATCTGGTCTGTTCACGCACATGCACACTCCACAAAAACCTGTTAGAACAACACTTTTGTGTTTACATGACCACATTAAGATACGATCATTGGGAGAAACCTGGGTGTGTTAAGCTCCTTTCTTTAAATCCCTTAAACTGCATAAAATAGTTGTTGACTAACTCGCTGTAGAAGCAAACAGTTCACACTATTGTCTGTGTGACAGGGCGGGGCCGGGTCGTGATTATACACACCCGGTCCCGTATCAGGCTAATCAAGCCTCCGAGAGGGATAAAGGCCAACTGCGGAAGATGGTGTGGGAGAGAGAGAGAGAGATCGTTTACGGACATGTCCGTCGTGTGTGTGTTTGTATCTTTTGTTTAAGTTCATTATTAAAATATTATGTATATTGTCAAGCTGGTTCTCGCCTCCTCCTTTCCCTTAACTCCCTTTACAGTCTGCTATAGCACCCCCTTGTGGCAACAGTGAGAAAGCAACGTGTATTTGTATTGTGTTTTGAATCGCGGTTTGAGACATTTTGGAACGCAACAACACGCAAAATTGAGCTTGTGTAGAAAGAAGCATCTATGTTCATGTACTTGCCAGGAATATGTATCAGGCTTAATAGTAAAGTTCAAGAACCGAGAGAATAGTTGAAATATTTTGATGCATATGACTCCAAATCGTTTCCCAACTGTAAGCTGTAAGCTGTTAGCAATAAGACGTGCACTGTATCATAACAGGCCAAGAGCTACAGCAGTTTATCTGGAAGCACAGCTGCTTTACATTATTATTTATTTGCTTAGCCAACTGCCCGAATCTTCTAGTATACCAACAATAATGCAGCTGTAACACAATATGGGAATACACTGTAGTAAGTATGTTTGCATTAAAAGAGTAAGAGCAGGGAGGAGTGACTAGGGAGTTGGGCATTTTTTAAGAAGAAAAACAAGACTTATTCAAATCTGGACTGGGTTTGGCTCCCTGTCTGGGCAAATTAATTCCCGTCAATGTGTGTGCTAGAGTCCGAGACTCCCTCCCACTTTCCATGATCTCCAGTTCCCCAAAGTTCCTCTTGAGTTATACATCATACATGCAGAGCTTCATAGCCCCAAAGAAAGCTGAATGTCCTTGTGTTGTGCCTCATTATAAAGAGTTTAGAGGACATAACTCTTTTCTTACCACATCCCATTGCTCACGTATCTTTGTTAACTTTGGCACACAGTTGAAGCTGTTGAACAGGAATCTTTTGGTACTTTCTGTAAATTCTGCATTGAATTCAAACCCCCTTTTGTAGTCTACTCCATCATGAATGAATGAATGAACATTACATTTATAGAGCGCTTCTGACACTACACTTAAAGCACTTTAAAGCACAGTGAAGTTGACTCTCCTCAACCACCACCAGTTTGCAGCATCCACCTGGATGATTTGCAATAGCTGCCATAGTGCACCAGTACACTCACCACACACCAACTATTGGTGGAGAAGAGAGAGTGGAGTGATGTAGCCAATTAATGGATGGGGATTATTAGGAAGCCATAATTGACAAGGGCCAATGGGGGAATATGGCCAGGACACCAGGGTTATACCCCTACTCCAAGATGTGTCCTGGGATTTGTAATGACCACAGAGAGTCAGGACCTCGGTTTAATGTCTCATCCGAATGACAGTGCCTTTTTACAGTATAGTGTCCCCGTCACTATACTGGGGCATTAGGGTACACACAGTCCGCAGGGTGAGCACCCCCTAATACCTCTTTCAGCAGCAACCTTAGTTTCCCCAGGAGGTCTCCCATCCAGGTACTGACCAGGCGCAACCCTGCTTACCTTCAGGAGGCAACCAGACTTGAGCTACAGAGTGATATGGCTGCTGGCATAACAAAGTACCATGGTTGTACCCAAAAGTACCCAAATGAATAGGGTTGGAAAGCCAGCAATGTTTGGCAATTACAGGGTAATGGCGATATGCAGGGCCGTCATACAATAGAGCGCAATAATCGGGTTCCAGAAGCAACAATTCATTAATTTCCATCAAAAGATGTTACAATATTAACGATAACTTATAAACCTTTAAAGACAGACCTACCGAGAGCTCCAAGGTTGTAAATCGATGATATATCTGTCTTCTGAAGTCATCAGTCCACTTTATTTCAACTTGTGGTAATAGCAGAATTCCTGGACAAGAACGACATTACCCATAATCCTTAGGGAGAAAATCCACCAATCAGAGAGTCGAGACAAACAAACCACTGTAAAAGAGCTCTGCAGTGACTACAAACTACGGCATTTGCAACGCTTTATGGTTTATTCCTTCATTAAAGACGTTACGTTTAGTCTTAGACATTTGTCTTTTTGCAGCAAAACGCTTGTGGAGGACTTCAAATAATATGAGCATTTAACCTATACTGATAAATATAATTTAAATGAATACATTTAAGAAATGCAAGTATTAGCCTCTTAAAATATTCTCAGTTCAGTGTATTTTAATACATTTAGTCTATGCTTAAAATTAAGTCAAATCATTGCACTCTGTGTAAACACAATAGCCTAGTAAGCCTACATAACATAACGTTTCTCTGGTGCTGTTGAGATGTCAGCTGAATGTGCCTTTGCGCATCCCCGGTGATCACTGACGTAATTTTAGGTTGGAAAGAAACATGGAGACCTGCAGATCAATAGTGCTTGTTGTCGTGTCGTGTCGTACTTTAACACATCATCACATGTATGCAGGCAACATAATGTTCATTTATAGAGACACTGTAACTGATTGTGGTTCTTCTTCTGTGATGTGGACAAGACGTGATATGTATCGCGCAAGCGCCCTCTAGCAGTGGATGACTTGATAGACAGTCTTATTAACGTCTGCTGGCATGATTACTGAACCCATTTCTCCTGAAATAATGAATCGACACCTTTTGAGCTTAACCAATCAAATTATTAATAAAAATTAATCGATTATAGAGTAATCAATAACAACCCTATACAGGAGTAACATCACCAAATGAATACCGTAGCACATTGAAAACAGTGCATTTCACATTTTTTGGAGTCCTTGTTCAGACTGCCACAAAAAATCTGATTTTTTTGCATATCCCTCATCTGTTTTGAAAGCATGGTCACGTGGGAACGCCTACATCATTACCAAAGCAACCCATGCAGATAGGTTGGTTATGACTGAACACGCAAATCTGATTTGATCACTTGCAATTAATAGTGCGGACAGTCTGCCTGAAAAGATCTGATTTGTTCGCCAAGTAAGTATAAATCAGCTTTTAAGTCCTTTGTTGACTCGTAAAAAGTATTTGTTATAAGACACAATGACAGTCAGTTGCAGATTTTGGCTTATTTTCCTGTATAAACATCCTTAAAACAAGAAATTAACTCGGGGAAACAAAATTGTATGTGATAATAAGACATGGAAAATGGTTTAGTCTTGTTTTAAACATAAACCTCACAAAACTGTGATCAATTTATGCTTTACACAAGTAAAAAGTAACTCGCGATATACTCTCTGAAAACAAGTCTAAATATTTTTTCCTCTATTGCGGTGGTTTTTCAGTGCAAAAACCTCCAACTAATTCACAATCCACCCGAAATCTAGTTTAAGCAGCCAAAATCAGCACTAAAATTGCGATGCGTCTTCAGGATTTAAATTAAGCCATTGTCGATTCTTTCTGCACAAACACGCCTCTTTTCTGCTATTAGCTCACTGTATTCACGTGAGACATTCAAAAGCCTACCTTAATGGGTTGTGATGGCTCACAATCTGTGTGGGTTACCCCACTTTAGCGCAAACCCCACATTAAATCCGATCTCACTGTTCAGACTGAGACGCATTGACAAAAATCTGATTTTAATCAGATTTCAATCCACCTACAAATGTGGTTTGGATCAGATGTGTTTTTGCCCTGTTCAGACTACGAAAACGTAAACAGATTTGAGCCAGTAAAGGCCTGAGTGAACATTGCCTTGTTTGGTCAATGTGGTTAAACATTAACCCTTCAAAACTTACCACTGGCACGACTAGTTTAACATCACCTCATTTGGTCAGCAAATGAAGTTCTTCTGTTTCAGCGTCTTCCTGTTTTCAATGTGTTTTGATTTTGAGAATTGAACCCCCGCCCAGTTTTCTTCTGGAGCTAAACGGCTCCCTGGATTGCTACATGTGGCTCACCAAGCCTTCAGTCGGCTCCAGCCGACACTGGGTGGCTTGTACGCAGGTGTCCATCAGCATACCTCAAACCAGAAGCAGCAGAGAAAATCTTGTGTGACGCTCAGATATTCTCTGAGGCGTAGCTGTATAGAGCCACATTTCCTTTCAAAGTAGATTTGAGTTTAAAGGGAATTATTGTAATTATTAAGTCACCTTAATGCAGGGCTGGACTGGTAATCTGCTATACTGGGCATTTTTCCAGTGGACCGATGCACTTTGGGGCCAATCAGTGGCGGACTGGCCATCAGGAGAACCGAGCAGGCCAGTGGGTCGGCCGCGAAATGGGCCGAATGGGCCGTGATAAGCTAAAATGAGACGCGTGTTATAAAGAACGGACCACAAAACAGTGATGCGATATGCAGAACAGGACAGCGATCACCCCCCCACTTAACACATTTTGAGCCGGTTGCTATGGAAAATCCCAGGGCCGATTTCTCTTCCCAGTCCAGCCCTACCTTAATGTCACTCCAAACCCATGTGACTTTCTTTTTCTGTGGAACAAAAAAAGTTAATTTTAGAAAGTCTTAACTGGGTTAATTTGCCATTTAATAAATGTGAACAGTGACTCAGATCTTTCAAGCTTGCAAAAAGACCAAAAACACCATAAAACTACAGTAAAATTAGTCAATATGACTCATGCACTATATTCCAAGTCTTCTGAAGCCACATGACAGTAGATAATAGAAGTTATTATTCACTCTAAAATCAAATCATTAATAAAGATCTGAAATCAAATATAGTCTAAATAGGTTCTTGAGACATGACGTCATGACCAGTGTTGGTAAAGCTAATTTGAAAATGTAGCTTCCCAATCTACAAACTACTCAAAAATTAAAGTAGTTAAAGTGACTATGTTCAGGCATGAAACTATAATGGCTCTTTGAACTAATTATCTGTTAGCCAATCAGCTCATCCACATGTGATATATCAAGCCAATCGGCTCACATGGTGTAAGCTGATAGGTTCTTTGACGTGTAATCGGGAAGCCAATCAACTTGCATACTCTCTCTTTGCCTAAAATGTACATTTGCTCAGTTTTCAAGTAAGCTGGAATCTTCTGGAAATGCTATTTTCTCAGGTGGTTGCAGGAGATTTTTCTTTTATCAGCTTTAGGCCATGAAACATACAAGCGTGTCTTCTAAGCCATAGACAAATCAGGCACTGGAACACATCACTGTCTTAGGTCATTCAAATCCACACACACTGTAGCTTGGCTAAATCACTAGTTAAATAAGCTCTGGGCTTTCCAGGTCCAGATACAAATTATGAGTCAGATCACTATCTGTTTCAGCCATTCGACCAAGCAGGCCAAGGCACACCTAGCTAGCATATACTGGGTGCACATGGGTCTCTGGAGCAGCAGCAGTACAAAAGTCTTGGTGGTAGATCTGCTATCTGTCCACATGCTAAAACAATATGCCTGTGTATGTTCCAGAAGAAGAAAGTCTCCGTACTTGCTCTGGAGCAGCAGCAGCAGCATAGCAGATCTAGTCCGCCAAGACCAATATCCCATCAAAATGTCATATCCACATTAACATGCCAAATCATTTCAAGAGTTGTCACGACTGAACTATAAGCTACTAACAAAAAGTTGCTAACTATATTAAAGATACTGAAAAAGGAAAATGTTTTTATTTACATAACAATCGGATGATATTATTTAATTCTAAAATCAGTTCTAAAAATATGTAATATGTAATTAGGGTGTCATTGCCATGGTTTTACTACAGTAACTATAGTTTAACTAATTGTATTTGTAGTATAAGGCGGTCAAATTCTAAATAAGAATTTTCAATAATCTGGAGTTTAGAACACGTGTGTCTCGAGACACGTGTGTTTTTAAAGGTTAAAAGAAGGCATTTTCAAAAAGATGAGATGCTCAATAAACAATTAAAAGTGCAGAAACGATCAAAGATGTACATCTAGTGCATGCTTAGAAATACAAATTGTAAACCGGATGGTTGCAAAAATGTTCGGTGCCCCTTAGAACACTTAGAGTGGCTGTGGCTCAGTTGGTAGATCGGGTTGTCCACTAATCGCAGGGTTGGTGATTCAATTCCCGGCCCACATGACTCCACATGCTGAAGTGTCCTTGGGCAAGACACTGAACCCAAAGTTGCTCCCAGTGCCTTGCATGGCAGCCCTGCCATCACTGGTGTTTGAATGTGTGTGTGTGTGTGTGAATGGGTGAATGAGAGGCAGTGTAAAGTGCTTTGAATACCGCATATAAGTGCAGCCCATTTTCCCTTGTCAGGAATGGAGTTCAATTTGGAAATGCGTGTCTTGAGATCCTCATGTTCTGGTCTGTTCTGTTGCGATATGCCTGTTTGAACAACCCCCTTGGTTCAAAGTCTGAGCCGCTTCACCAACGAGTTCAACCGAATACCACTACTTTCTGGGAATACCTGCTACTGTACATACAATTAATGAAAAAACTGTGGTATCGCTGTTATAATGAAGCTTGTCTCGCGTAGTACTGTGCAACAAAATCAACCATGGTTATTACAGTCATGGTTACTACAATATTACTACAGTTAAACCATGGTTTAAAAAAAAAATGCATCAAAATCATTAAATTTAAATTTAAAAAATGTATATTATTTTGAACGAAAGAACCGATTAACTTAAACGATTTGGATTTTCCAGTGCAACATAAGTGAGAGAGAGGTCAGTTAATGGCTACCCAACACTGCAAAGCATGATGGGAACAAATAAGGTTTGATAAAGCTGCCATATTTCATTCTAGTGCTTTATTATCGATTTGATTTGAGAGTGACTTAAATTTCATTCTGTGATCGAATTACTTCCGAAGACTTGTAATATAGTGCATGAGTCATATTGATTACTTTTGCAATGGTTTGATGGTATTTTAGTGTCAATGTCATTTTGGAAACCCTGTGAAGACTTTTTACAAATTCACCTTTTATGCTACATGGAAGAAAGTCATCTAAATTTGGAACAACATGAGGGTGAATAGTTTAATGTTTGGCTGAAATATCCCTTTAACTGTTGGGCTTTACAGTTGTAGAAAAAGAAAGTCAAAGTTTTTTTTCTTTAGTCAAGGAGAGTTAAGAAAATGTGGATCCAGGAAATGAGTGCAAGTCGTAGACGGCACCTCCCAAAATTTGAAGTACACCCACTGCACCCAGTGTTGGCCCGAACTCAAAGTGCCGTCTGCTGTATGTTTAATGTCTCTTATAAAAGCAGGAGCCCCTTGAACGCACGTGGGCCTCTGTGTAGACGAGTGGCCAAGCTCACATTTGTCATCCGTTAGCGTTCACAGGCATCAGCAGCGGTAAATTGCAGTGACGCTGAAATATGGCAGAGTGCCGTGGCTTATTGTGCCGAGTTTCCATGCGCTCGCCAGCTCCCGTAAATCTGCGGCTTGGAGTCTGTTAACAGTGTGGTATATAAAGGACACCAGACCCTCGCTCTCTACGCCCAGACATTTGCCACCCCACCCAATGGCCGAAAAGTTGAGGCACAGTTCTGCTTTCCAGATGGGAAAATCCCAAATAGACCCCAGCCAAACGTGGGAACTCTTGAGTTTTCTTACACTTTAATTTGTGTTTAAAGGAATAATTCACCTAGAAATGACAAGTCTGTCATCGTTTACTCATGATCAGCTCTATACCAAATCCAAATTTCCTTCTGTGGAACACAAAAGGAGAAGTCAGCAAAGTATATGAACTGCTTTCTTCTGTGCAATGAAAGTGGATGGGGACGAGAGGCTGTCAAGCTCCAAAACAAGGAAAAAGCACCATAAAGGCACCCAAAAATAGTCCATATGAATCAGTGTTGTGGTTACGCTACTGACTGACAGTAACTAAACGTATCCGATATATATATAGTTGGTTGTCGGTATCGGTAAAATCCATTATAGGTCGACGTCTTGTTCTGGGAAATCCAAATCAATCTGAACCGGCTTTTGGAGATTTCATATAAATGAACCAGTTAAAATAAATGATTCATTAATATTTAGCTTTGGTAAATATTACAGGAAGTTCTTCAGCAATGCTATATGCTTCTGCTGAAGCTATCAGACGGCATTATTTCAACTTAATTAAAAAAAAAATAGTTTAATGGCGGAATTCCTGGAGAAGAACTACACTACCCATGATCCCAAGGGAGAAAGTCCTCCAATCAGAGAACAGCAGCAAGCATATCACGGGCAAAAGAGCTCTGCAGCGACCATTGTAAATAAATAATTTAGTGTATTTCCATCCTTTTTATTATGATTATGTCAATACATGTTTGCTTCAAATCAAAGATTGTAATGCTGTGAGCTGGTTGCTTTGGCATCGCCTAGCGAAGTGCTAAAACATTCTAAAAACGTGCTACCATCATGAAAAACACGTGCTAACAACATTCTATGACGTTTATTTTAGTGCTTAGAAACAAGTTAGCAAATGCTATTTGACGAGTTTTGCCATGGCAAGCACCACTCACATTTTCTTCAGGATTTTAAAACTGCATTTTTGAAGGAGAAGCTAGACTGTAGTTTAACCACTTTAAGTTACGAGTAGCTTGTTGCTTCCCCAACACTGGTGTGCACAATATTCCATGTCTTCCGAACCCATTTGTGTGAGGAACAGATGAAATGTAAACAATTTTTCAGTCGTGGTCTTTATTCACTTTTAATAATATGAAAAAGAGCAGCTTGGACAATCTGCTATAAATAACCCCAAACATTCAGGTTTGGAACAATATGAGGGTGAGTACATGATGACAGGATTTTCATTTTAGGATGATCTACTCCATAAGCTCTCAAGTCGTATTTCTTTGACAGACACATCATATTGACATTGTGTGTACACAAGCGGTATAGTGTCTGTGCAACACTGTGTAATTGCATGCACAGGAATGCCATGGCTGTGTAGGTATGATTCACGCAGGGTCTCAGCGGAGAGTGGGAGTGTGGAAAAGTGAACAAGCGTATGTTCCGAGGATATAGCCAGGTGCCAATCCCCCGGAATTCCTTAGCTGACCTTGTGTGCCTTTCCTTCAGGGGAGTTCTGCCTGAGCAGAGCCAACCAAGCTGAGTGGAGTAGAGGGGTGGACCTGAGGAACAATCAGCACAAATTTGCACAAACACTACCATAAACTGACCGTAATCATGCTCCCCATCTACACTCTGGTCCATTAGAGTTCATCGGAGAGTGGAGAGACTGGTCAGCTGAGCCAAAGGCCATTCGCGAACGCAGTAAAGGAATAGTTCACCAAAAAATGAAAATTCTGTCATCGTTTACTCACCCTCATGTTGGTCCGAACTTGTATGCTGTTTGTTCTCATGCAAAACACAAAAAGGAGATGTTTTGGTGAATATTGCGGCCTGTCTTCTCAATACAATGGCAGTTGACAGTGCCTCACTTTAAAGCTATAAAAGGATTATAGAAGTAGATCATGTGACATGTGCCATATTTCAAGGGTTTTGAAGGCATACAATAACAAATAATGGTCACAAGTAATCTGAAATTAATTTATTGCACATTTTGAGAGAAACTAGCTGTTTTTAGCATTAAAAGGTTTTGTGCATAAACACGCATTCAACTTTAAACAAGCTTCTCACAAAGCGCCATTGAACGTGCAACAGACGACAAGATTTTTACTGCTAAATTAATTATGACAGAATTTCCATTTGTGGGTGAGCTACTTTAAACTAGCGTATTAGCTTAAAGCTACACTACGTAACTTTTGGCCCTCTAGCGATTGAAGCATAAAACTGCAAGTTACATGTGGAGGAACATTGTTTTGGTAATTAAGTGAGTTGGGCTTCGGCCCAAAAAAGATAAATGCAGATTATCCTACTGATCATAAATATTTTGCTTCAAAGGAAAAATTCCTGAACAGATAACCTGTTTAGCTGGAAATGGTCGCTAGTAGCTAGTTTGTGGACTCGTAAAGTAAAAATTTTCCACTGTCCTTTCTCAAAAATGAAATCTAGCTCTGCAGTACCACAACCAACGCTGGACTGGTAATCCGGCATACCCCCGGTGGGCCGATATGCAGAAAAGGACAGCACACCACTCCCAACAACCCCCCCCCCCCCCCCTTTCCCAGTCCAGACCTGAATACAATCCATAATTAAAAGCTATCTAACAAACAACCGCGCTAATGTTAGAGAGCTACATGGCTAACTAGCGGTCCAATAAAATATCTTACCTATCAAGCGAGAAAAAGCTCTTAAATGCTTTCAGATCTCGTAGCTGTCGCCACCGCTGCATTTAATACGGGCTCTGTCACTTTCCCTTTTTGCTTGCAGACTCTTCTCGGTTCAAGGTGTCATTATTTTTCCATGTGTGATTCCCCAGAGGTTTATCTTTTTGAACGCTCCATGGTCAATGCTGCTCATTTGTTGTGGCTACAAGCTTTAGCTTCAAGCTACTACCACACCTTCCACCATACATGCGCTATAGTAGCTGGAGCTCCGTCACTACCAGCGTCACTGGACTTTCGACACGGGACATCAACCCGCTAGTTTTAAAGTTAGCAACAGTGATAACAGTAGCATTTGTTCATGCAACTTTCAAATTGTAAAAACAAAAATGGCTGTTCGCAAAACCACACCGTGGTCAATAATCGAGTTGCAGACGATCCACTCGTTAGCGATGAGCGAAACGAAAATGACTCTCAGGAAGTGTCTCAGCTGTTGACCGCACACGGCTACCACCGGACCAACCAACAGTGTAGGGAAAAGTATAAAAAAAAACTACAAATGAAAAGTGACCACAGAACCATCACGGAAAAGTGGAAGTGGTTCGACCAAATGGACGCCATCTAAACCGGCGAGCAATGGGAGGGAGAGCGCCCTGGACTCGATGGAGGATGGTACGTTTTGTTACGTTAACTCTATACTCCGCTTGAAAGCTTCACTTTGATCAGCTACTGGAAGCTTCTAAAACATTCAGTCCAATTTAACTGTTACACTTGTGTAAAATCACCATCAACAACTGCTTTATGCAGCACAATGAGCTATCAGCTAACAGCTAGCGCTCGTGTTATTGTTTTGGTCAGTTTGTGTCGTCTTTAAGATGATGTCACGGCAGTAGAGAATTAAAAAATCCAGACCGCAATATTCATCGAAATGTTTCCTTTTGTTTCCGCGTGAATAAGAAAGTCTTACAGGTTTGAACCACGTGAGGTCGAATAAATGGCCATTTTCATTTTTGGGGTGAACTGTCCCTTTAAGATTGAGTCACTGTTTAAACGTAACTGTTGAAGACAACTGAACCATATTGATAAAACGTGGTCCTTAACTTGTAAGAATTTGTGCACCAATTTCTTGAGAAAGTACAACCCGAAACAACGAGCTCCTTATGTGAGGCGTCTCTGTTCTGTCTGGTTCTCGCCATTCCAACTTTCTTTTCTTTTTCCCATTCTTTCATGCTCTCTTCCATTACACTTTTTATTTGTTTCAGACAGCGAGAGAAACTCAGACCGCCCTGCCCTGCTAGCGTTCTCCAGGCTCTGTTATTGCACGCAGGAGTCTGTGGATTGCATCACTGTTTGTGGCTAAAGGCGACAGGAATCAGAGCGGAGTGAGGGAGGGTAACGTGAGGCAAAGCATATGAGAAAAAGAAAAATTAGGGCACATTTAAGATGGGAGCAGCGTATTAGTCAGTGTTTGACTAATGCTGATTTAGCCAAATTGGACTGAGAGGTTTTTAGTAGAAGCCCAAATATTTTTGACACTTGTGCAATCTCATTACTTTGATAGATACTTGCGGTTTACGGTCATGAGCCTGTTCCGTCTGCCCTTCGGTCTCTGTTTTCTGTTTGTGTGTGTTTGTCATGTGTATGAGTAATTGGCTATGTCTGTTTTCCTGTTAGCCGTGTGCTTCCCTGTCCCCGCCTCTTCATTACCCTTGTCGCTCTCCCTTGTTTAGTCCTTGTTATGTTAATTGCGTCACCTGTTCCTCATGTGCCTTGCCTATATATTGTCCCCTCTTCCCTCTTGTATTTTTCAGCATGTTCCTGCTAAATTAATAATAGTGTTACAAGCACGTAAATGGTTTTCCGTTGGTCAGACGCTGGGTCAGAAATGCTCCCAAAAGTGACAAAAATGCCCCTGAAATTCATTCAAATTGATTTTTTATGTTATTTATAACATCTGATAATTTTTTATCACATAAATTATATATCACATTGATTTGATGTTTGAGGTAATATACAGTATATTCTCTAATTATTAGAAATGAGACCACATGCAATCAAATTGAATAAATGTAAGTATTTGAATATAAGTCAATGACACAATTTTTGTTTATTTAGATATTAATGTAATAAAATCGCTCATAAATGTAAAATAAAATAAAAAAATGCACTTGAAAATGAAGTTAAAGTACATTTCTGACACTGGTCGGACAAATAGATAGGACCGACCCAAACTCATGCCATTGGTTGATTCAATGTTGTCTTGCTGAATGGTAAATGGTCTGCACTTATATAGCGCCTTTTTAACCTTAGCGGTATTCAAAGCACTTTACACTGTGACTCATTCACCCATTCACACACACATTCATTCACTCATTCATACACCAATGGTGGTAGAGTTGCCATATAAGGTGCCAGCCTGCCACTGAGAGCAACTTGGGGTTCAGTGTCTTGCCCAAGGACACTTCGGCATGTGGAGTCATGTGGGCCGGGAATCGAACCGCCAACTCTACGATTGGTGGCGACCTGCTCTACCACCTGAGCTGGTCTGGATGCTCAAACAAACAGAGCAATGTTTTGATATCACCACAGTGTTTACATTTTTCATAGAAATCAGCCTACAAATGACTTGCTTAGGCTACGATAACATTAATCCAGATACATCTGAAAATGCCGTTTCCATTTTCGAAACGCTCGCAGTCCACACTTCCGTTTTCGAGCGTTTTTCCAAAGTTGCTCGTCCACACTAATATGGCGAAAAACGCCTAGGAAAAATCATCGTACCATGTACGGGCTGAAACACAATCGTCCTCTTGATTTGTCGTCGGACAATGTAAACTCTGTGTCACCTATGAAGGAATGCATTGCGAAGGTTGTACAAAGTAACATTTATACTTACCGCTATCAAAGTGAATAACAGACACAATAAAGCAGCTACAATGTGGGCCGCCATCTTGAATGTTTTGGGTTGAGTGGATCACATGACTGCGTCACATGACAAGAAATACTTCATCGTTTTCAGATATATCTCCCTTTTCCCTGTCCACACGACAACACAAAGACGCCATTTTCAAATGTATCCAATTACAAAAAAAAAATGTAGAGAAAATGATGCGTTTTCAAACCAAAACGTTCATTGACTGAACCTTGGATTTAGGATGGACCACACCGAACCTCACCGAAATGACCGGCCAGGTTGAACTGTGATGCACCTCACTGATCTCTGCCTGCATCACCTCAGTCTATTGATGGACTACACTCTTATAATGAAATACATAGACTATCAATTGCCAACAAAAGCCTTCATCAGCCAATTAACAAGGACAATTGCATCTATGTTACTTCTGCAGTTGTGAAAGGCGCTTTACAAATAAAAACCTTGACTCGACTTGACTTGTGGAGAAGTGTGCTGTTACTTCTCTAAACGATTGGAATGATCATTTTTGGCCTTGCAGAAGATAAAACAGAAAAAAAATCCCAGCAATTTACACTGATTTACTCCACTACTAAAACGACTTTCCTTTCTTTATGACATCACAAACCCTTCTAATCTCTCAGCCCCTCCCGTCCAACCACCTGGTTCCATTCTGGTATTTAATAGCCATTTGTTTTACGATCCAATCAGTTCCTGACAGTTCAAATCAAGTCCTTTAATTGAATATCCTGTTTAATTTGAAAAGTTGTCAGAGTGTGGATTTAAAATGCATTGTGAATGGCGTTTCATGTTCAAAGAATGCCGTTTGGATGTTAAATCATGTGATGGACCATCAACGCCATATAAAAATATCGTTGGCATATTGGACACCGACGTTCAGTGTTTTGACTGTTTGTTTGGCGGTGAAAGTAGGGTTAATTGCTTTTCTTTTAATCCTCTTGGGTCTTTCTCAGTTCGTGCTTCCTTCTTCCATACAGCTCTCTGGCTCCACCCGCCCACCCTTCCATCTTTTCCGACTCTCTGCAAGGAATTCCTGAGTGTCTGAGATTTCTGGCTGGAGGCCATCGGTGGGCTGCAGCTCTTCATCTACTCCGATTCCCTCCCTCACTTCCAAGCTCTATTCCAAAACCTTGTGAGCTGCCTACTTGATATTTTAAGACGTCATTCTCAGGTTTTTTCCAAAAGAAAGGCAGCAATACGATGCTGCCTTCTTAGACACCTTGTTTTGGCCAATTGCTTCACATTGCATATGTCCTTCATGGATTTGATTTTTTTTAAAAATTCATTTCTAAAATATCACTAAAATAGATCAATCTAATAAATAAATACTTTTTAACCAATATTTGTCTGTGCTGTATTTTTATGCTTATTGGAGTATCCCATCTTTAGCTTAGCTATGTGCTAACATCAAATTAAGTAGGGCAGTGGCGGCTCAGCGGTTAAGGCTCTGGGTTACTAACCAGAAGGTCGGGGGTTCAAGACACCACTGTTGGGCCCCTTGAGCAAGGCCCCTGACCCTATCTGCTCCAGGGGTGCTGTATCATGGCTGACCCTGCACTCTGACCCCAGCTTAGCTGGGATATGTGAAAAAAATAATTTCACTGTATATATGCAAAAAATGTGTGTATAATGTGTGACAATAGATCAAATATTTATTATTAAACTCTGCTGGAATCAATGTCCCTGTTGGATTAAAAACCAGCTCCCAGCCTGACCATTTTATAAGTTCCCCAAACCCCTCCAATAACATCAGACTAGACCAGTCTGAGTAGTGGAAACCAGCTTGGTGGCCAGCTGAGACCAGAACTCTTTCTTACACTCGTTGAAGCTCTATTTTGTGGCTCTCAGTTGCTGGTAAATTTCAAATCAGTCACTTATGAGGTTTTAGGTTTTGTAACCAAGAATCTCTCTGTTTTGCATCTGTTTCTCTTCTCTGTTTTTCCCTCTCTCCCACACTTCTTTAGAAATTGGACAATTTTTGTCTCTTGGCAGCTCGCTGCGTTTGGCCACTGCTCACGCTCGCCTCAGATCCTTCAAGGATTTACGCGGCTCTGCCGTTTCTCTCCTCACCAGTTTTCCCCTCCTTCATCCATCTTGGTTTCTCCCTCCCTCTCTCTTTTGGATAATTACATAACATTGCATAACTTTCTCAAAACTGTTTTTTTTTTTTACAGAAATACGCAGATAAGCGCTTGACGAATAAAAAAGAAAAAAAGGACATAGCAAATTCTTGCTAAAAAAAGACAGCTTAAACTATCTGTTTTAAACCAGTTTAAAACCAGCAACTAGACCAGGTTGAACAGTTGAAAAGTGCCCAAAACCAGCAACATCAGATCACCCAGTCGTAAAGTGCCCAAAACCCCTCTAAAACCAGCAAACAGACCAGTGAAAAGTGCCCAAAACCAAAAAAGCCAGCTTAGGCTGGTTTAAGAAGGTTTTCTGCTTGGCCAGGCTGGGAGACCACCTAGACCTCCTTGAACCAGCTTAGACTTTTTTTGCTGATTGTAGAAAGGTTTTGGGCAATTTTCAACTGGTTTATCTGGTCTGGTTTGCTTATTGTAGAATTGGTTTTGGGCATTTTCAAATGGTCAGACTGGTCTGTTGATGGTTTTAGAGGGATTTTGGGCAGATTTAAAATGAGTGGACTCATCTGATGTTTTAGAGAGGTTTTGGGCAGTTTTCAACTGATCGGACTGATCTGCTGGTTTTAGAGGGATTTGGGGCAGTTTTCAACTAGTCGGACTGATCTGCTGGTTTTACAGGGGTTTTTGTGCAGTTTTCATCTGGTTGGACTGGTCTGGTTTGCTGGTTTTACAGGGCTTTGGGCAGTTTTCAACTAGTCAGACTGGTCTGCTGGCCAGTTGTAAAGTGCCCAAAACCCCTCTAAATCAAGCAAACAGACCGGCCTGACCAGGCTGAGAGAGCCAGTGAGACCAGCAAACCAGCTAATGCTGGTTTAAGCTGTTGTGTTGGCAGCAGGGATTGAGCTCCTTTAAAGAAAACAGATCGATTGGCGTTCTTGAAAATATGCAAGGTGGAGAAAAATGGCATCCATTTGTGTGCAGAGTGCACCCTGTGAAATGTACGGAGAAAGAAACAATTTTAGGGAGGTAAATGATGAGAAAACAGCAGGGGTGGGAGAAGTAAATCCAAGGAGAGAGAGATGGAGAGAAAGAGAGAACGAGAGAGGCCCTGTGGAGGCGGACTGGAAACTGAGGTTTCCTGTCTGTGAAGGCAGCAGGCTGAAGATGGAGGGGGGCAGGAAAATATCTCTCAGCTTCGGGACTGAGTGTGTGCCAGCGGAGGAGGGGTGGATGCATACTACGGTTTTGGTGTACGCACATCAGGAGAGGTGGGGTCAGTCTGCCCTGGGGGAGGTCAGGAAAGGAGAGAGAGAAATAAGGTTAAAGTGAAAAAGCAATAAAGTACATTCTTCAAAATAAAGGTTCTTCAACTTTAGAAAGTTTTTAGGTTTTAGGATTCTTGAGTTGACTTTGATTTTAAGTCATGGCTTTCTAAAGAATCAAGCAATTGTTCACCCCAAAAAATGAAAATTCTGATATCATTTACCCACCCTCATGTTGTTCCAAACCCATAATACTTTTCTTCATCCGTGGAGCTGAAAATGAAGAAATTGACGAATGTTGCTCCTTCCCATAAAATTAAAAACTTTTGTGACCAGGCTCTAAAAGGGCCTAAAAAGCCCCATTACAAAAGCCAATACAGCTCATGCTCTATATTCCAAGCCTTCTGAAGCCATATAATAGCATTTGTGTAGAAGGAAGTTAGCTCAAGTTGTTATTCGCTAAAAATTTATCTTCGTCGTAGCTCTCAAATTTCATTCACTCGGCCGCATATTCAAACTCGGTGTGTCACGTTTGGTTATGAGACACACAAGAACCAATGTTATTTGACGTCGAAAGAAAGCACAGGTTTAGAACAACATGAGGGTGAATAAACAATGACAGAATTTGTACTTAAACAGCCTTACAAAAAGCGTTGCTGCAGCGACTCAACAGCAGAAACCTTTATAAATGGCTTACATATGTAGAGGATTTCATCTACCCTTTTGTGTTGAATTCACGACTCATTTTGCTGCATGTACAGTTGTTTGTTCGAGGCCCGTCGATGGCCACACATTTAACCCCCGAGCATGAAAATCTAGCGAGTCTAGACACAGCCCTTAGGTGGGGGTATATTTGAAAAGTCTCTTGGTTCTGGTGGAGAGCAATTATTTAGCAGTGGTGTTGAATTTCAGCCAGTTTCATCACCTGCAGGTGGTCTCTCATGCAATCTCCATGTGAGCTCATGACTGTGGACACGTACAGATGACTAAACATGACCAGCTGACCACCTGCATTTAAAATCAACATTTCAACCAGTTGGCCACATGCTCATTAAATCCAACCAAAAAGCATGGGTGCTACTGCCAATGTTGACATGGATTTAGTGTGTGGGTAGCCTTATGAATATAAAATAAACCCATTTGGTTCATGACTACACATACAATAGTTAATATCGATTCAGTTGCCTGGTATTTCAAAGCTCGTTCCCTCAGTAAGACTCGCAGACTTGAGTGAGATTTAAGATGACATTTATTAGATGAATATAAAACAGAAAAGTGTCTCTCTTTGGCGTAGGCCCCGTCTGGCAGTCAAAAGTTGTAGTACTCGGAACCTCGGAAGCCTACCCCCATGCGGGATGGGACTCAACCAGTGGTGGTGGGGTGGTGGAGGGTGCCGTGTTAGTACACTGAAACAGTAATGTGATAGATTGTGAGCAGACTTATTAAGCAATAGCTGACATGTGATTGGCTGGGAATTACCCAGATAATGGTGCGATGATGTACAGCTGCTAGTCTTTGTGCTAGAACTACACTGCGGTTACATTTCTTGTTTTATATATTGAGTTGTGGTTGACTAATATTGGTCTTTTAATGGCCATAGTATATATCCAAAAATATATATAAACTCTTATTTAGCACTATATGTACTCAATTTCACACAGAATTACATTTAAATGTTAGATAGCAGTTTCTTCCGATTTCTGATTAGTCGTCAAATTTCAGTCATTTATTTGCACATGAAGAAATTGTTAATATATTAGGAAGAAGGAAATAACCATACACACAGTAGTCCAGCAACCATGGATGGCATGTCCACGTTAGCAATCGCATTTTCTCAAAAAATACAGAATCAAACCAATTGCACATACAGTGCATAGTGAATAAGACGTTTACTTGTAGCACACGTGAAGAGCTTTTACCTTGGGCTGCATCTGAAAAAGTGGGCTGCTGACTTGCCACCTTGCTGTCTAATCAGTTAATGGCTTAACTTAGCGCTGTTTGAATGAATGGAACTCAAGGAAACTGATCTCCGAACAGTTTCAAAAGCACCGTATTTCCATCCTACCTCCGTATACAGCCTACGGAGGCAGTATTTTCCTGGTTTCAGAAGCAGCCTTAAAATTGCACTCACACGCTCGTGCGGATCAACAGCGAACAGCGGCAATCTCCTGACAGTTTAAATGGCCTGGGTAGCCTGCTTGGATTGACACGGAGTGACGTCATGATTTGTGAATCAGAGGAACTTTTGAGCCTTAAGAGGTAAATAAATGAGCGCCCTACAGGATGCTGGATCTGCTCAAGTTTTGTGAGGTTGGTTTATTACATCTGTTTAAATGAGATATGTGTATATTTACAGACGGTAAATGATGTTAGTTTCATTGATATTTTCCTTTTTATCATTAGACAAGACAGTTAAAAGTCACAGGGAACTGTTGAGGAGAGACAGGGAGAATGAAACCGACGGGCACTTTAACATTATGAGCTCAAACGCATATGTGGACCATTTAAATGAGACTATGTTGCACACTGGCCTATTATTGTAGTAACACGATGGCACGTAACGACTAAACGAACCGTGGCTGGTCCTTTACATGTCTCAGTCGCTTCACATGCAATTAGGCGATTCTCAGCGCCCTCAAGAAACAAATCGGCCAACCGGAAAATGTATCAGCCGATACGAAAATTAAAAAGTCAGAATAATATAAAACGTCACGTTGTGGATCGTGGTATATTTGGACATTTGGAGTGCTTGCTGTCATGTTGTACCGCCCTCTAGTGGCAGATGACTGTATAAATAGCCTTATTAATGTCTGCTGGCATGATTACTGAACCCATTTGTCAATATCATTTGAACTCATATCATTAACATCCCTAACCACTATGTATACTTTGGTTTTCAGCGTGCTGGTACGTATTGTGTACAGTGCACGTGACACAAATTTGTTACATTTTTTATGAAGTTTCAATACTTTGTTATCTTGTTGGAAAGTTACAGCTATCTTTGAATTGAAGTTGGGTGAACCTGGGTCCTTGGACCCCCGCAGGTCCATTGTAATCCAATATTGCTCAAAAGGTGTACCAAAAATGATTTAATGTAGTTTAGAGAGTCGTAGTTGTAGTTGAGCCTGGATCTGTGAAATTAGAAACATCACAGTCCAAGGTTTATGAATGTCGGGATAATGGGCCAAATTGGTTTGTATGTTTTATTGGAGAGAAAAGCTCTCCTGCAGTCGACCTCCCAGGGCCAGAGCGCTGGGAATATTGAGTTACACCAACAGTTCAGTACAAAGAAACCTGACTGAAAAACACATGCATTTCACACTCACACACAACAGCTGCCTCATAAAACACACAATCACACACCAGCCGCCATGCACCAATAAGTATCATGAGCCAATATGCTCCTTCAAGTCCTCTTAGATAGTTCAATCTTCATGTGATAAGAGTTCAACGGCCAGTACGGCAGCTGTAGAAAAGAAAGTCCTGCCTTATAGGCAAAAGAACCAATCACCTTTCAGATAAAGACATCGCCTGATCTGAGCTAAAGAATCATAGTTTATGACTTTTGGAGATTTGTCTTTCCCCATTCAAGTAGATAGGAGATATACATTTATGGCACTTGTATGCATAGAAAATAGCTGCCCTGGAGCACATCCAGTCACCGAGTGAACTGACTTGCCTTGAAATGGACTTTGTCTCAACTCATATGATCATTTTGACATGACTTGGGGGCAGAAATAGCACACACTGTTCACTTGAGCTAACTGGGTTAATTAGGATCAGCTTAGTAGTAACCTGAGGTTTGACCTCATGGGGTCAGTGAAACTTATACCCTCCCATTGACCCTGCCCTGTCCTGACCCCATTCTTTGCCCACCATCACCCTACGCAGGAAATGGTAGATTTGGTGACTTCCTCAGAAGGGCAAGGGGTCTGGTTGAGGAGGCGGTTAGATGGCCTCTGGGTCACAGTGAAGGCACAAACATTTCATTCACCATGTTGAACCCCCTGCGTCCCATTCGAAATGCTCTCCCTCAGCTGCCTGTGTTTACTCTGTTGGGGAAAGGAACAATGCTGCCTTTTAAAGCCTTGCCAACTCCACGACTGGGTGGGGATGGCTGCATGGGGCAGAGCAACACCCTCTCCCAAAACTTCACATTGAAGCACTAACGCTGGGCTCCGTCTCACCCCAGCACCTCCGCAGTGAAGGGAACTCTTCAGTTTTACTTCGACACAACTTTGTACCCTTTAAAACACTCTTCACCACAGTCTGTAGTTGAGTAAGTTGCATTTTAAGGATAGGGGTACTTTGCCATTCGGAAAACTGAACTAATTTGGCCTAGAGTAGGGGGGCGTTCAGCCCCAATTAGAGTTATAAATGAAATCGGGTCTCTTAGACTGATCTGTTGTCTGATGGATCGGTTTGCCTGAACTACACTCGGATTTAGAGAAAACGAATTGAGACTATTTTATTTGAGAAGTGTATCTGGACAATCTGAACATTTTCAGTTGCAGTGCTGGCATAGTCACTGGATTTCGGCTTTTGAGGGCAATACGATTAGGCTGGTTTGACCCTAATCAGACACATTTCTTAAAGGGCGTTTGCATAAAGCCTGGGGCAGACTGCACGATTTTTATGGTCCTTTATGATTGTTGCTTGTCAGAAGGTACGATATGATCCCAGCAACATATTGTGTAAAAGTCATGGCACACTATGCAACATTAGACTGTACGATACACATGTTAGCCAAGACTTTGGTCCCTATTGTCCCAACTGAACGTGGCCGCTGTAGAAGCAGTCACACCGCACGGCTGTGACATTACATTTCTGACACTGCCAAAATTCGCCAGAGGCTAAAGGGTGTCGCACACTGGATGCATCTGGTGGACGACATGGCGCAGATGCATTATTAATGTATGCATACCACCACTTACAGATGCTGAACAGCGGCAGTGTTGTACATATATTAATAGAAAACAATTAGCCCAGCTATGACGCCGGAGGCTACTCAAATTTCTGCCGCGCCACTGAGCACAACTCGCGCAATTTCATTAAACTCGACCCGAATCAATAACAAAGGATATAGATTATTTACTCTAGCCTTGTTCATTCTTGTCTTACAAACATAATGCTGATGGCAGTATCCACAAAAACCAGCACATGATGCAACGCAATGGTCAAAGACATCCGCTGCTGTACTCTGAAGGGGATGAATTTAAAGATGCAACTTTTCTAAGACAAACTTTATAAACCAATGCAAGATATACCACTTGAAAGATGTAGCACTGCCTTCATAGCATTTAAAGCTAATATTTACCTTCTCCATTCAGCACAGTTATAAATATACCTTGAAGACCATCGACTGAAGTTCCTTCCTAATGCAAACTTGCAAAGGATGACATTTATGTAACAATTTGGATGATCTTTAACCCCTAATGGGATGTGGCCATTTCATGCATGCAGAACTAGAAGACCTGTGTTGCCAAGTGACCATGAATCCGCATGACAGTTTTAGCCTGTAAATCTGTAAAATGGCCTAAAAGAACACAACCCTGACCTGTCCCATAACCGAAAGCCATTCATCACCAGGTAGCTTTGAGCAGGAAGAAAATGACAGATTTCATCCCTTTCACAGAATCTTGCAACATTCCCTCAGACTCCTCAAACTGGCTGGACGTACCATTCCTGAGTAGTCTCGGAAATGTGGGGGGGTTGGATGTGGATGGTTTGGGGGGGCAAATTAAAATGGGGAAGGGATGGTTTATTGCAGCTGTCCTTAGGCCTGGACCAGTAATGGATTACATGTGAAGCAGCATCCCGTGTGAGTTGGCCTTTTGTTATGGAACCTCTGGAGTCGTTTGTGGCTGAGGCATGTGGGAGCTCAGGAATATTATGGGATTGTTTAGCGGACCAGGAATGGGGGTTCGACTTCTGTTTCTTGAAGAGAAGCATTAAAATAGACAACAAGTCTCTATCATTAAATGTAGAGTTCACACAGAAATGAAAATGCTGTGATCTTTCAATAATCCTCATGTTGTTCTTTTGTGACGTTAGGCAATTTTAAGCCATAGTTCTATTTTTCCATACAATGAAAGTCAATGACTGAGGCTGTTACATATTTCTTATGTTCCACAGAAGAAAGAAAGTCATACAAATTTGGAACATCACAAGGACTACATTCTTCACAATGAGTGGGTTCTCACCACCATAGTTTTACAAAACATTTTGGGATAAAAATACAATTAAACCAATGGAGGAAACGGCTGATTAACTCTACATCTCAAAACATATGCTGCCTTCAAGTTACATTGCAATTACTGTATTTACGAGATGAGCGTACTTCATGATTACCAGCGGGAAACTCTGGATTTTTTGGGAAATCCAATGTTTTGCAATGGGGGTGTGTAAAATTAAAGAATAATGGTGAAAACTATTATTTTTAATTTATTAAGTTGTAATTGTGAATATTCACTGTGCGATTTAGATGTGCACCTTTGATAATAATGTTGTCAGAATACTGAATTAAAATACTACTCATTAAGCCACGTTTAGGCAACGGCAACTGACCAAACTACTAAATATACTACAAACTACTAAAAACAAGAGTGATAAAATGCATAAAGCATTCAATTACACACCCTTTGCAGACACTTTTATCCAAAGCGACTTAATGTGAATTGAAGCTATCATGTCAGATATTTCCATTTTCAAGGAATCGAACCTGTGACTTTGGTGTTGTAAGCACCACGCTCTGCCAGCTGAGGAACTGGAACACAGGCAATTGGAAAAGAGAGAAATAATTTTTTTCTCCCCTTTTCTCCCCAATTTGGAATGCCCAATTCCCAGTGCGCTCTATGTCCTCGTGGTGGCGTAGTGACTCGCCTCAATCCGGGTGGCGGAGGACAAATCTCAGTTGCCTCCACATCTGAGACTGTCAATCCGCACATCTTATCACGGAGATGATGCGTGTGTGGAGGCTT
Organism: Moxostoma hubbsi; assembly: GCA_032164185.1. Lineage (NCBI taxonomy): Eukaryota > Metazoa > Chordata > Actinopteri > Cypriniformes > Catostomidae > Moxostoma > Moxostoma hubbsi. The sequence goes on from JAVLUX010000007.1 coordinate 45,173,203, forward strand.
CGCGCTATTCTCCGCATCACCCACGCACAGCTCACCACACATCCACTGAGAGCAAGAACCACATTATAGCGACCACGAGGAGGTTAACCCATGTGACTCCACCCTCCCTAGCAACCGGTTGTGACCAAGAATAAAGCATGTACTTTCACAAATTTTATTTTATATATATATATATATATATATATATATATATATACACACACACAACAGTTAGTTCCGGTCCTCGAATCTGATTGGACGAGAGACATTCCATGAGCACTGATAGTCTGACATCATCAGCACTCTGACGCTTCTCTCTAAACTAAAGTGTAAGAGCAGTGCAGATGTGTTAAGAGCTACTGTTTGTCTTTTTTTTTTTACATTACATATGTTAGCCAGCAGGTGGCGGCAAAAGGTCATTTCTGTGTGTAATATGAGCCTGTTAGGTGACGTGAAGTGAATCCGTGTCAGCCAGTGTCTATAAAACAGCTCTTCGTGGTCGCTTGTCTAAACTACACTACAAAAGCTAGGAAACAGCTTTAAATGGCTTTAAACGAACAACTTCAGCTCATCACAGCTGAGAGACACAACAGACCGATTAATTACACAATGGGCACCGTTTAAAATGGCGGAGGACATTGCGGTTTCTATAGTGATCGACTCTTGGGCACCAGCTACAGCGAAATAGGGAGAAATATCCCCGCTTGGATAGCTATTATTCCACTGAGAAAGCTGACCTTCAGAAAGCTGACAGCATCTCTGCTTGGGAGTGTCTCTCTCTCTCACACACACTCATTCACACAAACACACACATCCATCCTTGTTTATCCAATGACTTGTTAGAAACTGCACAAGCCATGATAATATTTCTGAAGTGAACTTTTTTTAATTACTAACGAAGACTTGCACGCATCATTTGTTTTGACAAACAACGGCAGATTCTGATCCACCGCGTAATAATGTAGTTCCAAGCACACATGCATTTTTGTATGACCATACTGTTTTTCCTAATTTTACAAAAATTGATTGTTGTATATAAGCAATATCACACTCGTAATAGTGCCATATGGCCCTAAATCAGCACTGCTGTAATTACCTGCAGCCGAGTCACAGCAGTGCTGATGTAGGGCCATATAGCACGATTACGAGTGTGATATTGCTTATATATATATATATATATATATATATATATATATATAGTTTGCTTTGTTTGGCTATCCAAAGAATAAAATATATGCATTCACTAAACTGGGAAAAAAATTGGGATTAAATGGGTTAAGTTTTCTGAACCCTTGAGTAAAAACCGTATTTTTTAATGCACTCTTTAACAAAAAAAAAATGTGCATGTTCCATTCTTCTTATCAAGAACCCTTCTTTTGCAATATAGAATTTAATGAATGCATTTTTGCCAATACGCATAGGTTGACATCAGGGTGTTAAAGTCGAAATTGAAACTATTAACTTAGTACACATTCCTAGTCTCATTCTGAACGATAAATCCATCCAAGTTATTCTTTAGGAAATAATGTTTGTCTTTGAAATCTTTCATCAAAATGTCTCTAAAACGACTTTACTTTCCCAAGCCCTCTTATTTCTTATACTTTCACCCCTAACCTCCAGTCACAGACCACTTATCATGATCAAATGAAATATAAATGGGTTTTTATTTCTTTTCTTATGTCACAGTACAGAGGTGGGAGCAGAGGTTCATAAAATAGGTTGCGAACATCATTTCATATGGACTTTAAACCCTTTTTGGGTCTGATTGAAATCTGATTGGAAAGGCAGAGTTACAAAGGGGTGCTGGATTCTTTCTCCTCTCTATTCTGTTATATGTTTGTGTGAAAATCATTAACTAAGCCCTTAACATAGCTGTAACTCCACATAAGACCAAGAGAGTCTTAGAATAACACGTTAACTACGCAATTAATCATTAATCCGTAATAAGGAATATTCCTTATATCTGAGCAATTCAGATTTGTAGTACCACCTGTTTTCTCCAGGGGGCAGTAAGGGGAAGCACAGCTGTGTAGGCAATGCGCAGCTTATGCCTCCTACACACTACACGACTGTCAAAGACGTCGGCTCGTGGTACCTTTAATATTACACAACTGTCTGTCTTGTCATGGAAGTCGTAGCATTTTCAAATTACTCGAGGATTCGGCGAGAGGGGTGAACACGTTACAAAACATTTCACTATTGACAAATCCCCGATGACTCTGCCTGGACTCCAAATTATATTTCACAACAGAGTACTCGCGAGAAGTGATACGAGATACGAAAACAAACACATGATCATATGTTCTGCATTTCAGAATATGATGTGCATGTTTTTAATCATGTATTTTATTGGTTACAATATGAAAAAGTTCCTCCGACTGAAAAATTGCCCTATTTGCTGACCTGACCGTCCAAGAGAATTGGTGATTCCTCTCCAACTCTTCTCTTTCTCCATCCGGTTGTGGGACAGTTCAGAGGAAACATCAAATAGACACTGGTGCTCCTGCCAATGTTCCACTAATATTTCCTCCATTTCTTCGCTCCAATGAGACTTTCTTGATGCCGCAGCCGCTAGTTGATGTTCTGTTGCAGGTACATCAGGACTCCTCCCACTGAAACTTTCCGTGTCCCGTTTCCTGCTCTCTCATTGGCTGTAGGTCAACGCTGCAGTTGTGTTCAGTCCAAACATATTTCACATTGCACGATTTGGAGTTGTAGACGGGTCCAGATATTTAACATGCTAGATATCTCGCTGACATTGGTGACGCGTCGGCGCTTCTCTCAAATCGCGACTTTGATAATTCATACATTGCGTCTGTTGCTCACGGGAGCGAGCTCAGATTTGCCTACGATTTCAGGCTTTTGTCGGCGATCTCCACAAAACATGCAGTGTAAACTCGGCATTATACAGTGAACAAACCGCACTCACCGAGAGCAGACAGCACAAGATGAGAACACGTTCTTGCGTACAAAAACAGCTTGATGGAGCGAAACCGAAGGCAGGGATCTCAAGACATTTTCTAAATTTCAAACTTCGTTTAACTTGACACAGCGACCTAAAAACGGTACATTTATGATGCGATGCAACCGAGATGCTCCAAACGTATCCGTCTGACGCAGATGTGCATTGAAGCATCCTTAAACAAGCCCTCATAATAAATCTCAGACTGATTGACGAATTCAGTTGCAAAGTGGATTGCAGTAAATTGTAGGCTTATGTTCAGTAATACAGAAATAAACTATATATTGCAATCTAAAGCCACTTTTTGTTTTTTATTGCTTTACTTGTGTGCCAAAATAATATAATGCATTTTAATTATCTGTATTTTTTTTTTTTTTATAATATACATATTTTACATACATATTCATATAAATATTTATAATTATTCTATCATTATATATTGAATTATTGTTATTTGAGGGGCTTTCTCAGCAAAAATGTATATATACATTTAAGTAATGCAAATATTTTTTATTATTATTGATTGACAGCCCTAATTAAATTAAATGTACATTTTATAATATATATATATTAGAAATTCAGTTGCATTTAAAACAATGGTTATTAATATAATTAAATATTTCTGGAAATATCCCAATATGCACTGATTAAGATAACATGTTTATGGGTAATTCATACTGAAAAATGAAATATATCAGGAATATTTAATTCAATATTAATTCAAATTAATTCTTAAACAATTATTGAATATATATATATATATGCACTCAAAAATTATTAAAGTCAATTTCTAGAGATTTGCACAATTAAACTGTATGACAAATTTCCAGCAAACTGAACCAAAGTATCTTTAACAAAATATGCACATTTAATTATCCATAAAATGAACATGAATGAATTAAATTAATTATATATAGATGAAAAACACATTTCTATAGGTTGCGTTTTAAGTATTGATTATCATCTAATGTTGGAATGACAACATGTTTAGGGGTAATCCATACAGAAAAATTCAACATGTTAAATATGAATAAATAAATACATACATAATAAATAAATAACAAAATATTTGCCATTCTTAATCATTCTCAAAGCATCTCATTTCTGAATGCTGCTGAATCCTGTTGGGGCCAAAATCACAACACATCGGGGTCCCGACCCGAAAGATATGTAAGTAACATTCTTAAAAAGAAATATTTTCTGAAGTTAAAAAATAAGAAGACGTTTCGTGAATCGGCCCTGTGTGTGTGTGTGTGTGTGTGTGTGTGTGTGTGTGTGTGTGTGTGTGTTTGTATGCACGTGATCTGCAGATTTTGACCCTTTTGGCTTGCGCCCCCCTTAATGGGTTGCTGAACTCGGTGACCCCCTGCCTTCACCTTACAGACCTTCCTCATGTGGAAACAAGCAAACTCTCTCTATATGTCCTGAGGCATGTATGTGCGTACATTTGGGGGGTCCATATGGGGGTCACACAGAAATCGGCATTGGGATTAAAGATATATGGAGCTTTGTAAATGTTGTATATCCCATTAAAGGTTGTGCGCTCTAGGGAGGAATGTGGAGTCTGTAATTGGTGTAATTGCCTGTGTGCACTGTGTGGACCGTAAGTGTGTGTTGGAGGTCGGAGGGAACTAGTGGAAGTAATTGTGTGAAATCTGTGATGTTTTTGCAGAGGGGCTGACTGTGGATTGTTTATAAAGACAAGGGAAGAAAAGGAGAAAGCAAACTTTATTGCCTCGTAGAACCCCACGCTTGTGCGTTTGTGTGCCGTGATTGCAGAAGTAAAAGCAAGTGGAGATTTGAGCAAGATTACCGAACAGGCTTGTGTGTTTTTTTGCAGAACATGGGTTGAGTGGTTTTCTCAAAATGCGTTGAATCAAATACTACACAGAAATGTGTTCTGCAGTGTTTTCTGTAAGAGGCCCATAGTTTAGAATAGCAGAATAGCAACGCTTATGAGGCAGGGCGGACGCTTGATTAGCCTAATACGGGACCGGGTGTGTAGGATCACGACCCGGCCCCGCCCTCCGCCCTGCCACAGCTTACTATATCAGTATATAGTGTGTATAATTCAGCAAGTGCTGTCCATTTATCATTTCAAAAATAAGAAGTTATTTTGTGTACATTTGCTTAAAATATTTCAGCCATCTAATCAAATAATAAGTATGTTCGGCATTGCATACTAGTGTTGGGTGTAATCTCATAACAAAGCAATTAGTTACTGTAATCGAATTACTTTTTATTAAATAATTTGTGTAATGCATTGCATTTTTATTGTAATCAGATTACAGTTACTGACAATCAGTTATTCAGTTACTTATATTTTACTTTAATGTAGAATACATTTAAAACATTAATTACATTCACCGGGATTACAGCGTTTAATGGAATATTCCGGGTCCAATACAAGTTAAGCTCACTCAACAGCATTTGTGGGATATTGTTGAAGACCACAAAAATGTGTTTTGTCTTGCCCCTCCTTTTCTTTAAAAAAGCACAAATATGGGGTCCAGTGAGACACTTATAATGGAAGTCAATGGGGCCAAATTCTGAATGTTAAAATACTCACTTTTCTAAAATATTGCCACAAGACGTACAGCAATATGTGTGTTAACATGACTAGTTAACTGAGATAAAATCACTTACTGACCTTTTCTGTGTAAAGTTATAGACAATTTTACATCTTTGTTACCATGACGATGTAATGAAAACAAACATTTTAACAGAAGAATTCATGTAAGTGCTTTTATAAAATTATCAGCTTCACTTTTCTGTCTTTAAATCCTCTGAAAATGGGTCCCGTTCACTTTTATTGTAAGTGCCTCACTGTAACCTCGATATTTGCTCTTTTTAAAGAAAAGGAGGGACGAGTCGAAATTAATTTTTTGTGGTATTCAATATTATGCCACAAATGCTGTCGATTGAACTTCACTTCTGTTGAACCCGGAATATTCCTTTAAACGTTACATCGTTATGACAACGAAGTTGTAAAATTAGATATAACTGTACACAGATATTATTACACTAAAATCATGTGAACACCTATAATGTTTGCTTGTTTTGGCTATACTTGTGAAATAGTACTTATTTTAGTGTTTTGAGACTGGCCCCATTCACTTCCATTGGTAAGTGCCTTGTAGTAACTGCAAACACATTGTGTCATTTGACATTTAATAAACGAGTGACGAGTTGAAATAATTTTTTGTAGTAATCAACATTTTGTCACACATTATTATAATGTACAATGAGAAAAATACAGACTTTTTTTTATTTGTTGAGCGGAAAAATACACTTTTCTGTTAAATTTGTTTTAGAAAGTAACTCGAAAGTAATTAGTTAATCGGTAAAGTAATCTGATTACAATTTAAAGAAGCAATTAGTATTTTTTTGTTGGATTACAATTTTTTAGTAACTTACCCAACACTGCATACTACCATATTACTAATATTTCCGCAATATAGGGTGTGTATATTTAGAATAATAAATATATTTATAAATTGCAGTATGCATAAAAAGGTCTTTGACAAAATTCAGATGCACAGCAATGTTTTTGTTGGAAAGCAGCGGGTTCCTTCGTGATGTCCTGCCATGAACACCATCCCTGTTTAATGTTTTCTGTACAGTAAACTCATGAACAGAGATGATAACCAGTTCAATCTTCAGCGGTCACTCTAGGGTTAATTTGTACCTCACTGACCAATCTGTGGTGTCACCTTGACTGGACGGCCACTTCTGGTGAGAGTAGCTATAGTACTAAATCATCTCCATTTATAAACAGTTTGTCTAACTGTGGACAGATGAATATCTAACGGACACTTCTAGTGAGAGTACCTATAGTACTAAATCATCTCCATTTATAGACAGTTTGTCTAACTGTGGACAGATGAATATCTAACGGCCACTTCTAGTGAGAGTACCTATAGTACTAAATCATCTCCATTTATAAACAGTTTGTCTAACTGTGGACAGATGAATATCTAACGGACACTTCTAGTGAGAGTACCTATAGTACTAAATCATCTCCATTTATAGACAGTTTGTCTAACTGTGGACAGATGAATATCTAACGGCCACTTCTAGTGAGAGTACATATAGTACTAAATCATCTCCATTTATAGACAGTTTGTCTAACTGTGGACAGATGAATATCTAACGGCCACTTCTAGTGAGAGTACATATAGTACTAAATCATCTCCATTTATAGACAGTTTGTCTAACTATGGACAGATGAATATCTAACGGCCACTTCTAGTGAGAGTACCTATAGAACTAAATCACCTCCATTTATAGACAGTTTGTCTAACTGTGGACAGATGAATATCTAACGGCCACTTCTAGTGAGAGTACATATAGTACTAAATCATCTCCATTTATAGACAGTTTGTCTAACTATGGACAGATGAATATCTAACGGCCACTTCTAGTGAGAGTACCTATAGAACTAAATCACCTCCATTTATAGACAGTTTGTCTAACTGTGGACAGATGAATATCTAACGGGCACTTCTAGTGAGAGTACCTATAGTACTAAATCATCTCCATTTATAGACAGTTTGTCTAACTGTGGACAGATGAATATCTAACGGGCACTTCTAGAGAGAGTACCTATAGTACTAAATCATCTCCATTTATAGACAGTTTGTCTAACTGTGGACAGATGAATATCTAACGGCCACTTCTAGTGAGAGTACCTATAGTACTAAATCATCTCCATTTATAGACAGTTTGTCTAACTGTGGACAGATGAATATCTAACGGTCACTTCTAGTGAGAGTACCTATAGAACTAAATCACCTCCATTTATGGACAGTTTGTCTAACTGTGGACAGATGAATATCTAACGGGCACTTCTAGTGAGAGTACCTATAGTACTAAATCATCTCCATTTATAGACAGTTTGTCTAACTGTGGACAGATGAATATCTAACGGGCACTTCTAGAGAGAGTACCTATAGTACTAAATCATCTCCATTTATAGACAGTTTGTCTAACTGTGGACAGATGAATATCTAACGGGCACTTCTAGTGAGAGTACCTATAGTACTAAATCATCTCCATTTATAGACAGTTTGTCTAACTGTGGACAATTCTTGATCATAGGTCTTTTTTTTGCGAGGCACGGTCCACGTCAACTGATGCTTCTTGTGAATGGCAAACCTAAAATATTTGAGTGCTTTTTATAAGTCAAAGTAGCTCTAACCCACACCTCCAATCTCATTTCATTAACTGGATGCCAGGTTTGCCAACTCCTGACTCTGATTAGCTTTTTTAAACGTCATTAGCCTAGGGGTGCACATACTTTTTCCAACCTACACTGTGAATGTGTAGCTGTGTGTGTTATTAGTTAACAGATTGTGCTTGTTCATTATTGTAACTATATGAAGACGAATAAAATAACCTATATGTGCCGAAATGTGCAATGAGCTTGACAGACTTGACCTTATATTTATAGTGTGATGAATGTACTGGTAACAATATTATCTGTAATTTCTCAAATATTTTTCTGGAACCACTATTTGATTTGCCTGTCTAGAGATATTTTGACACAAAATTGGATTAAAAAGGCCAAACAGCCATTTATATTTCTGAAATGATAAATTGACACCACTGGCTGAATTAAATCAGAACATGTGACAAATGCCACCTCACTGGCCCAACGACGGAATCCAGCGAAGTGGCGAAGGTATCTGTGCGTTTGTCTTTTTTGTGCGCGTGTGCATGTAGCATCATAACTATTTAGTTAAGACCGAAACTGACTCCATTAATAATCTCCAGTTGTATTAGACCTTGAATTTAGGTCGAGATTCCAATTATTATTGATCAATAATTGAGATATTATCTTGATTTTGGTCCTTGATTATTCTAGTCAATTCTATACATTTAAATTACACTCGTTCATTCGTAATTCTGGAGAGAGAACAGATGTAGAAAGACAACGAGGCAATTCTTGCTCATTTGGGTGTGAGATGGTGTCTTTGTGAGAAGGTTTCTATGCCGATTTTCTCAGAGATCATGCATTTGATCTTTGCCACCCTGGGGAGTTTTGTCCTTTGAATTCAAAGTCCTTGGCACCCCACCTTACGATCCGCTCTCTGGCCAAGCGGGCAACTCATAATAGTTTCTGTGTGGTCACAATTAGGCTTTCACGGTGCCAAGTCCATTTTGACGTTCTTTGTCATTTCAGTCTTTCCAGCGTGGGTAGCTGTTCAAAGAGCTTTGTATGCATCTGCAGAACACCTGGTCTCAACAGGTGTATGTAGCTTGGGATCAAAAGGTGGATAATCATGTTTGGGGTTGTCTCCGCCTGTGTCTGGTTGAGTTTAACCCATGTGTTCAGTTCATAAAGTCCATAAAGGCCTTTTTCGCATAAAGTGTTTGCACTTCATATCTAGCCACTTCTCATAAGTTTTGCTTTTTGAAACCAGGGGCCCTCTGGTTTGCAACCATGCCAACAACCATCAATGCCAACAAGGCTGGTGGTATTTATGTATGCAAAAACTATCCACAACAAATTACATTACAAGATATTAAGAATATCCTACCTAAACTACTCTCTTCTCACTTTATTTTTTGTATACGTAGGTTGACGGCTCTGGATTGCATGCCGCCATGCTATCCTTAGATGAGCCATTGGACCTGAAAGTGCCAAGGGGGCGGGTTAGTGGGTGGGACAGAGGCTCCAGGTCTCCACACTCTCTCAACCTCTCTCCCATACACGCCAAGGGGGCCGGGCAGCTGCGCATGGCAGACGACGGTACCGCAGTCATCGTTCCTGCTTCACCTACCTCCCCTCACACAGGTAAACAAGATCATCAGTTCCAGCTCAAGAACAAAGAACAAATCAGTCTAACCAGTTCCAATGATTCCTTCAAGGGTTCACATACTTTTTCTTGCCACTACTAATCATCAAATCAATCATTAATCATCAAATATTTTCTGATTGGCTGTGATTTTATTACTTCACATATAATTTTACAGTATACAGCATAGAATAGAATAGAACGCATAGGATAGTGTACAACAGCGTAGAATATGACAGATATGGTGTGTAATCTGTGTTTTGATGTTAGCAGGTGTCCTAAAGGATAAATCAGAGACCCCCACACCCCCCGCTGTGGACCTCAGTTTGTCCCCATCGTCCCGCAACACCGCCTGCTCTCCAGATTTCACCAATGGGAACAGCTCGACTCCCATCTTCCCTGGGGTGAGATACGTATATATTGCATGTGATGTCTGTCACTACTGTATGCTAATGAGTCAATAAAGTGCATGGAAGGTATTTTAATACTTTTTTGTATATTTTTTTTTTATTGGGTGACAAGATGGTAACATTTACATGTGACAAAGTACTCATGTTACAGTGAGGGAGATAGGAAGGCAGCAAGTGACAAGTAGAGAAGAGACAAGAAGATGAGACAAAACAAAACAAAAAAGAAAATAATTGTTATGATTATAGGTGTTAAAAGGTGTTAATGTGTAGTTTGTGTGTATTTATGGGTGGGCACAGACTTAAGTGTATGGTTCAGGGTGTGTGCATTTGTGCGTGTGTGAGCAGGTGTATGTGTAGGATCATGGATGTGTGGGCAATAATAAGGGTATCTGTCTATTCCATGAGGAATAGACACGATGAGACGCTGCTAAGCCCAGGGCACACCCATCATCCCCAGCCCCACCGGATGCCCCCATTCCAGGCAGACCACCATCCTGTTTATTGTTTATATGTCAGTACTTAACTAATGTAATGCATTAAAAGAAGCAAGTTGTGCAATATGGAATTTGTCCAGCCAGGGCAGTAGATCAAGGTGGAAAGGTGGGGGCACATTTCCCCCCTTCCCAAAAATCATCTGGAACAGAAGAGTAAAGAATTATCAGATAGATGGATACACTAAGAATTTAGATGATCAAATACTATCTGAATTGAGGAACGCCCAAGACCAACTGGAAGAAATATATACAAAAGACAAAAAAATAATCCCATTAATAAGAAACTCAGCAGGAGAAATCACCCAAGATCCACTATAAATAAATAACACCTTCCGCACATTCTATAATAAGTTATATTCATCAGAACAAGAACCAAACTTAGGATACAGTCATTCTTAAATAACCTAGAACTACCTCAACTCTCCAAAGAAACAGTTGACACTCTTGATGCTCCTCTACCATCAGAAGAACGTCATAATGCCCTTCTCCAGATGTCAAATAATAAATCACTCAGACCTGATGGCTTCCCTGCTGAATTTTACAAACACTTCTGGGACACACTATCACCATTATTCAAAAGGCATTCAAAAACCCTTTGCATATGAACACAACCGCTAATAAGTGTTACTTAAACCAGACAAACACCCAATGCAATCCACCAGCTATCGACCCATCTCATTAATGAATACAGATATAAAAATAATTGCAAAAGCTTTAGCCATCAGATTAGACCCCCCACATTAATCCACCCCGATCAGATAGGCTTCATCAAAAAAAGGCACTCTTCAGATAACATCCGTAGATTATTTTACTTAATAAATATTTCTCAACAGTCCAAAATTAATACAAACATTGCATCACTGGATGCTGAGAAAGCATTTGACAAGGTCAACTGGTCATTTCTATTCCACAATATATTATATTATATTATATTATATTATTGGATAAAATATTATACACTTCACCAAAGGCCACAGTCACCACAAATGGGATCACTTCGCCCGCATTCACACTTCACCAAGGAGCATGGCAAGGATGTCCACTCTCTCCTTCACTCCTCGCCAGTTTCAATGAACCGCTTGCAGCAGCAATAAGACCGAAGAGTAAAATAAACTGAATTCATACCATAAACGCACAACATAAAATCAGCCTCTACACGGATGATATCTTACTGTACTTGCAAAGCCCTAAACCTTCAATCCAGGAAACATTTGAAGTTATCAATACTTTATCCTAAACATCATACTACACAATAAACTGGAATAAATCCTCCATACTCCTGCTCTCTGATGATGCTTGGGATTCTGCAGCTCAGGATTCACTTCTTCCACTCTGTGTTGGAAATATTAAGTTCTTAGGCATTAGTATTTCCTCCAGGCTGTCAGAGTTGTTCTCATTTAACTACACTCCAGTGCTTAAAACAGTGGATGATGACCTTAGATGCTGGATGAATCTTCCTCTTTCTCTAATAGAATGAATAGCAAACATCAAAATGAAAATTCTCCCTCATGCCTACAGAAAAATGGTTTCAACCGCTCAACTCTTCAATCTCCCATTTTTACTGGAAGAATAAAAAAGAAAAAATTATATACTTTACATTACAAAAAAATACATCCCAAGGAGGTTTAGAAGCTCCACATTTTCTTTATTATTATCTGGCAAATCAACTGCAATATTTAGCGAAGCAATAACAACATCTCATGGGTACAATTGGAACAAACATACTGTAAAAACCTCACACTTGCAGATTTGCCATTTCTCAACACTTCGCTTAAGAACCACACCTGTTTTAAAAACACACAGCCTGGTGGAAAGATTTGAGAATCACCAATTCTACTTTAACATCTTGTAAATATACCCCCATCTGGCACAAGCCAGACTTCCACCTTCACAAGACTCAATATGGCACTTTTCCATGGCACGTTACGGTTCAACTCGCCTCAACTCGCTTTACTTTTCTGAGCTTGCATTTCCACTGCAGTTTGGTGCCGCCCCAATGTGGGTGGGATTATAGGTTGATCGTCATAGTTGCGCTGCCTCTACTGCCCGTGACATCATCTTAAACATGACACAAAACAATAACACGACCGCTAGCTGTTAGCTACTAGCTCATTGTGCTGCATAAAGCAGTTGTTGATGGTGATTTTACACAAGTGTAACAGTTAAATTGGCCTGGTTGTTTTAGAAGTTTCCAGTAGATGGTCAAATAAATAAAGTGAAGCTTTCAAGTAGAGTATAGAGTTAACATAACAAAACATACCATCCTCCATCGAGTCCAGGGCGCTCTGCCTCTCATTGCTCGCCGGTCTAGATAGCGTCCATTTGGTCGAACCACTTCCACTTTTTCTTGATGGTTCTGCAGTCACTTAAGTTTATTTAACTGTTCCCTATACTGTTGGTAGATCCGGCGGTAGCCGTGTGCGGCCAACAGCTGAGACACTTCCTGAGAGACTTTTTCGTTTCGCTCATCGCTAACAAGTGGACCGTCTGCACGTCGTTTATTGACCACGGCGTGGTTTTGCGCACAGCCATTTCTTTTTACAATTTGAAAGTCGCGTGAACAAATGATACTGCTATCACTGTTACTAACTTTAAAACTAGCAGGCTGATGTCACGTGTCATAAATCCAGTGACGCTGGTAGTGACAATTCTCTCTGACCAATCAGCGATCTGATGGGTTTTGACGTCTCATTTAGTATCGGCTCGGCTCGCTTGGAACCTTGGCCGATGTGGTACTAAAAAAGTACCAGATACCAGTTACTATCCACAGTGGAAAACCCCCAAAAAACGAGCATAGTCGAATTGAACCATGTAGTGGAAAAGCCCCTCTATTTACTACTGTACATGGGACCAGAAAGGGATTACACATCTTCATCATCTCTTCCACAATAATCACTTCCTGTCATTCAAAATTTGGTCCAGGAATACACATTTGGGAGTCAGCAGAAGTCAAATTGACATAACAGATAATGCAGATCACATTATTTTAATGCCTTTTTTAAATATATATATTTGTTTTTAGAAAAATGCTATAAATGGTTGGACACATGGATGTACATTTTTACGCATTTGAAATATGTTTTAAAGTATATTCTTTAAAAATGTATCATTTTTATCATCTTGGACAACTTTATTTGTTAACGACCCATATTGTGTTCTAACACTCATATCTCAGCAGCAGAATATCATAGAGACATTGGGGGTGGGTTCTTTGCGATTTATCTTTAAGATATTTTAATAGCTAGATGTTACTCTTTGTGAGTGTAACATTTATAAAATAACTTTCAAAAACCCTTATCCTGCAATCATTGATGAATAGAAAAATCATGGAACATTTATGAAAATTCACTGGTCAAAAAGTGTTTGGGAACCCTGACTGTAAATCACTTTGGGTAAAAGTGTCTGAATAACGACCAAGGATGTCTGTAATTCCTTTCTTCCAAAGAACACTAAAGGAGATGTTAGGCAGTATGTTAACCTCAATCACCATTCACATTCATTGCATCCTTTTCCATCCTATGAAAGTGAACACTCACTGAGACTAACATCCTGCGTAACATTTCCTTTTGTGTTCCACTTCCAAGAAAGTTATACAGGTTTAGAACAACGTGAGGGTGAGTGAATGATGACAGAATCTTTATTTTTGGGTGAACTATACTTTTAAATAAGATAATTCTGCAAAACAAGAGAGGTTAGGAGCAGCATTAGGGCCTAATAAGCAGCCCAAGACTTGTTTTTACTCAGATTCTAGGTCGACAGTGTGAGAACATTTAATACACCTTCTTTCCCTCAACGCGAGACATTCAGATGTGTTAGCCACACTGACCCAGATTTGAGGGCTGTGTTTTTTACCAAATGCCCCCTGTGTTTCCTCAAACAAGCATCTCTCTTTTCTCTGTTCATGGCTTGATGGGCAGGACGTGAGGTTTAAATCAGATTTACAGTGAGGTACTGAACTCTCTCTGCATAATTCAATTCTTTAAATTCAATTTGGAGCCTGCTTGCTGTGCTCGCTCACTGGGGCAAGATGCATGGTGTTTTGTATGCCTATGTGTGTCTATGTGCCACTCCTACCACATACCTACAGAAACATGTGTATGACAAACATGGACAAACTTTAGATCATGGCACAGCTGAGATCTGGTGGATTTTTCTTATGCATTTCTCAAAAACAGTAGTCAAAACCTTCCCAGGCAGTCTACATGCTGTTATCCTGTCATTGAGTCATTGTTGTTTCGCTTCTCATTAGTGGTCAACTGATATTTCCCGTTTAACCCATTTGTTTCTTAAGCAGAAAAATGCCTCGAACATGACACATTCTGTCAGTGGAGTAGGTAGGCTTGTTAATGTATCCAAATATTAGGCGTAAATTTAGTCACATACATCGATTAGATTATTTTGGAACAATTAATAATTATTTTCTAAAATATGCTGAAGTCCCAAAATGTAGATGGAGAGCAATTTGCAATGTATGGGTATATTGATTAAAGATGCACAAGGGCTTGTTACATTTATGGAGTACGGGGATGTTTGGTTCATGCCTGACTGCAAACAGAATAATAATAATTCTAATGATGCATTAATCACTGAGCCAATATTTAAATAAAGGATAATAATGTCTGACATTGCAAACAGGCATGATTATGCATAATAGAATTGCTTTCAAATCATCTAACGGGAAGGTTTAGCAACCACCCATGACACCCTAGCAACTACCCACAACATCATAGTAACTACATAGTAATGGCAATACCCTGGAAACCACCCACAGCACCCTAGCAAATACAAAGCAACAGCCTGGCAACTACCCACAACATCATAGTAACTACATAGTAATGGCAATACCCTGGAAACCACCCACAGCACCCTAGCAAATACAAAGCAACAGCCTGGCAACTACCCACAACATCATAGTAACTAGATATTAATGGCCTTGCAACCACCCACAACAGCCTAGCAACTACATAGCAACACCCTGGCAACCATCTACAACACCTTAGCAACTATTCAGCAATGCCTTGGAAACATCCTACAACACCCTAGCACCTATATAGCAATGCCCTGGAAACCACCCACAGCCCCCTAGCAACTACTTAGTAACAGACTGGAAACCATCCACAACACCCTAGCAACTGCATAGCAATGCCCTAGAAACCACCCACAACACCCTAACAACTACTTATCAATGCCCTGGAAACCACCCACAGCACCCTAGCAAATACATAGCAACAGCCTGGCAAACTACCCACAACATCATAGTAACTAGATATTAATGGCCTTGCAACCACCCACAACAGCCTAGCAACTACATAGCAACACACTGGAAACCCCCCACAACACCCTAGCAACTACTAAGCAATGAAATGGAAACCACCCACAGCACCCTAGCAACTACATAGCAACAGCCTGGCAAACTACCCACAACATCATAGTAACTAGATATTAATGGCCTTGCAACCACCCACAGCATCCTAGCAACTACATAGCAACACACTGGAAACCCCCCACAACACCCTAGCAACTACTAAGCAATGGCCTGGAAACCACCCACAGCACTCTAGCAACTACATAGCAAAGCCCAGAAACCCCCCCACAACACCCTAGCAATGCCCTGGAAACCACTCACAATACCCTGACAACTACCCACAACATCATAGCAATGCCCTTGCAACAACCCTCAGCCCCCTAGCAACTACATAAAAACACCCTGGTAACCACACACAGCCCCCTAGCATCTACATAGCAATACACTGGAAACCCCCACAGGGTTGCTAGGGTGTTGTGGGTGGTGTCCAGGGCATTGCTAACAGTCAGCAGGCATATCACTCTGTAGCTCAAGACTGGTTGCCCACTAAAGCTAAGAGAGTCACCTGGTCAGTACCTGGATGGGAGACCTCCTGGGGAAACGAAGGTTGCTTCTGGAAGAGTTATTAGGTAGACCAGCAGGGGGTGCTCACCCTGTGGTCTGTGTGGGTCCTAATGCCCCAGTATCATAATGGGGAAACTACACTGTGAAAAAAAAGAAAAAGCACCGTCTTTTGGATGAACCGTTTAACCGTGGTCATTAAAAATCCAAGGGCCCATCCGGTAAAGAGTAGGGGTGTAAACTGGTGTCCTGCCCAAATTGGCCCGTATCTATCATGGCATCCTAATAATCCTCACCCATTAATTGGCTACATCACTTTACCCTCCTCTCCACCAATAGCTGGTGAGCGTACTGGCACTATGGCTGATGTTGCATCATCCAGGTGGATGCTGCACACTGGTGGTGGTTGAGGAGATTCCCCCAATATTTTGTAAAGCGCTTTGAGTGCCTAGAAATTTGCCATATATATGTAAGGAATTATTATTAACTATATAGCAATGCCCTGAAACCACCCTTGCAACCACTCACAAAACTGTTGCATCATGAGCAACAACCACAAACATATCCTGAAAAAAAGAAGAGGGCATTTGTGCATAATCACGTCATATGTGTTGAATGTGAGTTTGAGTGCATGGGATTTGAGTTATGTTTATTGGTGTCGTGCCTTCACTTTCTCTCATTAAAGTGTGAAATGTGTGGTTGTGTGGAGGCTATGACGAAGCATTAGCTCAGAACAGCACAGCTGGGTGCAGAAACAGAGAGGCTACGAGCCACCATAACCAACAAAACACTCATAAGAGTCTCCTGCTGTGAGGGCGATTACTGAACACAGGCCTCCTGTAGCTTGCTGTTACCGTCAGTTTAACAACAATTAACTACAATTGCTGGCCTGGTGTAAAACAGACAAATAAGAGGCTTGGATTATGTTTGCCTTAAACTCTTTCCTCATTTTGTTCTCTCAGGATATGGCTCATATCCGTTACGTGGAGGGAGGGGCCACTTCTCAAGCGTTCCAGTTCTTCGTGCCCATTGGAGGTGGAGGAGGACTTCACCTGCCGTCATCCATGTTTATTCGCCAAACCAAGGACATGCGAGCTTCTCCGGACCTCTCCGCAGATGAGCAGCTGGCCTGTCATTGGAGGAAGGTGACGAAAAAGACATGACGCAAAAGCTATTGATAAATGGATAGTTCACCCAAAAATTGTAATATAGCGTAAAAGTGATAAATGATCATTTTATTTCAAGATGGTCCATTGTAGGAACTGCTATGTTCTGCCCTTACTAAGTGTGTAAGTTTGTTTTTTGTCTTCACATCACAGTGCCACATGCTTTTTGACTCTTTGCAAGACTTGGTGGACCATGTCAATGACTTCCATGTGAAGCCGGAGAAGGACTCTGGGTACTGTTGCCACTGGGAGGGGTGTGCACGCAAAGGACGGGGCTTCAATGCAAGGTGCAACAGATAGTTCATCTGTTAATGAAATATATAACTTTACCCCTAACACAGATGGAGAAATATTTGTGTGTTAAACCTTAAAATGTGTCTACATGCAAGAAAGAACAAGTCTA
Source organism: Moxostoma hubbsi (assembly GCA_032164185.1). Taxonomy (NCBI): domain Eukaryota; kingdom Metazoa; phylum Chordata; class Actinopteri; order Cypriniformes; family Catostomidae; genus Moxostoma; species Moxostoma hubbsi. The sequence continues at coordinate 45,191,283 of JAVLUX010000007.1, forward strand.
ACGTACCACTTGTCTTAAAGGGGAACAACTCAACGTTCTTCGGTGGAACACAAAAGGAGATTTTAGGTAGAACGTTAGCGTCAGTCGCCATTCAGTTTCATTGTATTGATAAAGAAAAGAATGGTGAAGGGGTCTAACATCCCCTTTTGTGTTAAAAGGAAGAAAGTAAATAATTGTTTGGAATGACATCAAATTTGGGGTATACTATCCTCAGGGCTGTAGCTAATGGGGTGAAAGGTGGGACGATTCTAGGGGACCTCAACAAATTTTAAACCATATTTTTAAATATGAAAGGGGCCTAGACCAATATAGTCAGGAGTCCCAGAATTCCTTGCTACAGTCCTGACTATCCCTTAAAGACTAACATAAGGATACTTTGGCTTCCGCATGGCGCGATGTCTCGTGCACGGGACACAAATTTCGTCATTAGCAAAAGATGAGCGGACTCTCTGCGTGCAGCCCAGTTTTTTGTGTCTGTGTCAAGACCGCTTGAATGTGCACGAGATATAACGACACATGGAAAATGTATACGTGTACCTTAGCCTTTACGTAATGTGTATCTCAGGTCTTGCATTATGTATATTTTAAATCCAACGTAATATCTTATTTTCCAACTTAACACGTTTTAAGGCTAATGTTACAAATATCTAGAGTCAAACGTAATACGTAACTTGTGTCTTAAGTGTGCTGTAGAATGTTTCTTAATTCTAATGGTTTTCCTTGTTAGGTACAAGATGCTGATCCACATCCGCACTCACACCAATGAGAAACCTCACCGATGTCCCACCTGCAACAAGAGCTTCTCTCGCCTCGAGAACCTCAAAATTCACAACCGCTCGCACACAGGTGTCACACTAGGCAGGGTAACTGTATGCATTCATGCATGTAAGACTCAAATGACCTGGCTAACTCAATGTTTGTGTTTTAGGAGAGAAGCCCTACATTTGTCCATACGAGGGGTGCAACAAGCGCTACTCCAACTCCAGTGATCGCTTCAAGCACACGCGCACACACTATGTTGACAAGCCCTACTACTGCAAGATGGTGGGCTGCTTGAAACGCTACACAGACCCCAGCTCTCTGAGGAAGCATATCAAGGCTCATGGGCACTTTGTAGCCCAGGAACAGGGAGGTCCAGGTGGGGTGGGCTCCTTGTTGAAGCCGGGCCAGATCACAGGGGCGGGCAAAGAATCAGAGCTCACTTACATCAGCGGGGCCCACATCATCATCCCTAGTGCTGCAGCGGCTCTATTGGGCAGCCACGCTCTGCAGGGTTTGGGAGGCTCCCTCCCCTTGTCGCCCCTCAGTCCCCGCCCGCTGGACTTGAGCACTCTGGGCTGCCCGAGCTCCCCTCCAGCTGGGCTTGGAGGGACGTCCATCCTGTCTTTCAGTGGTTCCCCACTCGGCTTGGCTAAATCGCCCCTGCTATCACCTACCTTCTCATCTTCCACACTTGGGCTACCCATGATACCAGTTTTGGGCTCAGAGCGCAGGGACCACAGCAGGGGCAAGGCCAGGGAAGAGAATGGGGGCGAGGATGATATCCATAGGGGTGTTCTCAACCTCTCTACCGGAGCGTCCCATGACCCCCTGTCTTGGGTGGTCATCCCTTCTGGCCAAGTCGTGCTGAAGCCAGCTGTGGTCAACTGAGGCCCGACATTCCAGAGGAACGCCAGGGGTGGGTCATGCTAAGGAGAGGGAAGGGTGGGGGTGGAGCAAGTGTCAAAGGTCAGAGGCAAGCCTGTGGGGGGTTTTCACAAAGCTAATGCAGTCCGCACTGCTTGGAGGTGACACCATCTTCAACATTTTGCTTTCATTTCATTTCACTCCTAATTTGAAACGTTCTGCTACTTATTTCTTGTGGTAATTGCAAGAGTGTTTTGAGGTGGATAAGCCTTAAAATTAGTGTAAATATTCTCAAAATCAACAGTGGCCAAACATTCAATTCCATTCAATTCTCTTTCTTTCTTGCTAGTATGCTGCTTTTTCTATTTCACGAGAACACTGATCTAAACGGTAGTCTTAGTAATCTGTGCCCTTGTTTCAAGAGGCCATTTCCATACATTTTTAAGCAAGATATATTTTTGGACGATAGTGTATGCAATACACTAAAGACTCGTACGTTTTTATTCTTTGAGAACCAATATTGTGAAATGGACCCTCAAGCCATTCTGTTATGAAAATACCTCGAAGACTGCAATCTTTGAGGCTAACTCACTTACACGTAGGGTTGTCAACTGTCCCATATTCGGGCCGAAATTACCCAAATGTTCTGTATTTTGGCCAAAGTCAAACATCCTATGTTTTAGGTGGTGAAATGCTCAAGCGAGACAAAAAAGCGCAGATAAAGGGGAACCTTAGTAAGGATAGGTGTCCTGTATTGATTTGGCAAAATGCTTAAAGGGTACCCTGCCAGTCTGACAGTAAAGCGATCCATATTAAAGCAAGAGTGCTTGAGCTGGAAAACAAATGGGCAACCCTGCTTACACAGGATTGGTCAAGTTTGCTAAGGGGTGCTAAGGTTGTATGTGAGACTTGAGTTTACTAGAGCTTGGTTTTTAGCCTTTTTTATTTTCTAAAGACAATCAGTGTCTGTCATATCAGACAATAAAACAGTGCTAGCACTCCTGAGACCCACCTCAGGCACCAGGTTCCCTCAACACACTTACAAATGAACTTCCCTAGTGCTATTGTGAGCTATATGACAAACCTTGTTTTTGCTGCTAGCTATGTCAATGCAACGCAAACATATTTCCTTGAATTAAGAATAGATAAAGTGTATGAAGTACAACCTGCCCCCTAATGGGGGAGAGAAATCGAAACTTTGACTTACTCTTTTTTGTTGAATAAGAGATTTAGAGATGCAAAGCTCAGAGTAACTGAGTTTCAAGTCAGACAAGGGCACAAACTCAGCTAGCAGTTATGCTAACAGCCCATAGGAAAATAACACGTCACTTTTGCAAATAGTGCCATCTTCTGGTCATCAGATGTAGTGCACACTACTGGGTGAACCAAGGGCCAGATTTAACAGTACTGTCCCGCTTTGCAGTATACTTGCAGGGCAGGGTAAAACGAAGGACCTTTGGTTGGCCTGGAATGTTTGACACATGCATGCACCAATTTTGGTGTATCGCAACGATTAAGGGCCTATCTTTTTAATGCAACTTTGTTTTCAGTGTTTCACAGCCCCATTTAAATACAAGAAACACTGTGCCAAAATTAAAGATGTATACCCAAATACTGAAGCAAGGACTTAATAGTAAAGTGCACAAAGCACAATTTCGGCTACATAGCAAAACAGAATTGGGGCAGTTTTACTTGACTTGTGTCAATGAGTGTGTTTGCATGTACAACAATCAAGCTAAGCATCAAGTTATGGCCTCTTTGATCCCATTTACCGCTGACCGTTCGATGCACAGCCAACGATTACCAGACAGCCCGCATGATGTATTAATACCTATTGTAAATCAAAAGATGGGCGAGTGATTCTGTGCATATTTACAGTAGATGCGTTAAGTTATGCGACATATCGTCAAAGGTGCATCGTGACGTTCTGAGAAATACATTATACATACAATACAACACACCATACATATTCTATGCTAAAAATGGCCTTCCAACCAATGCTCTACATGTGGGAGTCAAAGCAGCATGGTTGTGTTTGGAGGTGCATTGAAGCATTTACGTGACTCAAGTGCAAGGGACTATTGGATTGTGTCATTCTATATCACAGTCATTGAGTTGTGACCAAATTTGCAAGATTGTTTTTCCACCCGATATCATTCACATGTCATGTACGCTTATGATTTAGGAATCAGGCACGGAACATGGAATGTCCTCTCTGGAGAGGTTTTTTTGTCTGTATTATTGTCCCTTGTCCCATGTAAAGTTTAGTTTTAGTGACAAACATTCCGACTGAAATATTCACACTTCCCTAAGCATGTACCCCGCCCCCCTCCACAACCTTTTGTCCACTCAGAGTCTTACTCCATAATGTTTATGTTTTGCAGTTTGTGGAAACTATACAATTAATGCGCTTTTGTTTTAACATTTCTTCTGTCTTATTTGGACGTGACATTTCTTAATGTTGAAGTTGCTTTATTTCTCGTTTCTGCTGTCACTACTCTGTGGTCAGCTTTCTCCAGCCAAGGGGTCTAGAGGAGATCGTATACAAATGTTATGAGTCGGGAATCCTAAAGTCTAGTCAACAAAAATCATACCATGTCATCGACACTGTCCTAACCAGACGCCACGCGACAACTTGCGAGAAGTGATTTGTAGGACCACACTTGGTCACATGATGTAACACAATAAATGTTCCAAAATATTTGATATTTAATATACAATTAAGGCTCAGTCACATTTATCTTTGCATGATGAAATTCCATGGGCGAATTACAGTCATGTCAATGGGAACCCGTGGCAAGAAATTTCCCAGCGCGAATTTTGCGAGGGGTTTAATTTTGACATGCGAATTCGCAGTGTTATCCAATATGAAGTTGCTTGGCTTGGCAGTGACCTCTGTGTGGGCAGTGCTTGGTATATATATATATTTACATTTACATTTATGCATTTGGCAGACGCTTTTATCCAAAGCGACTAACAGTGCACTTATTACAGGGACAATCCCCCCCCGGAGCAACCTGGAGTTAAGTGCCTTACTCAAGGACACAATGGTGGTGGCTTTGGGGGTCGAACCAGCAACCTCCTGATTACCAGTCATGTGCTTTAGCCCACTACACCACCACCACCATATTCCATGAATATTCTCAATGGAAGACAAGTTTTGTGTTTTTCTTCCCCTATTTAATTTTACCGTGCAAACTTAAGGCCTAATAAGGTTGAACGGGATCAATCAAGTCCTCAATCGTTGTGTCTAACGGAACCTGACCGTAAAAGGGAACTCTCATTTTTATCATGAGAGTTAAAAGCAGAGCTGAGTGAATCTAAATGCCTACGGGCTGCAGTGTAGACAGCAGAATGATGGCACTTCCTCGATTTGCTCTGCTGTCCTGTAAAAGCAAAAAACAACAAAAAAAACCTCCCAAACATGTGCCGCAAACAAACGCAATCCTCTCAAATTAGGTGTTTTTGGAACCAAACAAGCTCGCCCAAAAATTCTGACATTCCGAAAGTCGCTATATTGAGCATTGCTGTCTCTCCTATTCATGTTTATACTATTAGTTCATGTAATCAAAGATGTATTTGTCCATTTTCCCCTGTTCTCTCTCTCTCTACTGTTGCTGGTTGGAGAAAGCTGACACTGACACAGACCCATCAAGGTCTACATCAATGTTCAATATCAAATAAGCTGTTTAAACCTTTAACCCTTTGAGCACTCTGGTGTCACCTGGACTTTCCCAACTTGGAAGACCAAGATATTCCAAAAGCCTTAACAAGCCCCGGTGCGCTCAAATTAATTTGCTGTAGTAGTTTGAAACTTTAAGCAATAAATGTGATGGCAGGAATGATGTCATAGCTAGATATTCAAATTGAATATCTGAAGTCATCTGAGTCAGCAAACGTATGGTACAGAAATCAAGCACCATATTTGAATATAATCAAAAAGAAAAAACATTCGAGTTTCAACAAGTAAAATAAACAAACACACAAACAGAGACAGTTGTTAAAGTGCCACGGAGATGCACATAGGGTTAACAATAAGACTATGGCCCGAGAAGGCCGGTATCTTTTTTTTATTTTACTTTTGTTTTTGCACATTTTGAGATATTTTATGATCAGTATTTTCATTTTTTTCCAAGTGCCTTTTATTATAGTTGAAATGTAGATGTAATACAGTATATTAAAAATAAATAAATATATATATAAATAAATAAATAAATATATATTTTTGCCGGCATAATGTTCTGAGGCCGGACACGCAGAATTTTAAAGCTGATAAAAGTCTCCAGTTGGTACAAAATAGGTGTTCTCCTGTTTTAGAGGAATTTTATTACGATATTGATATGGATGTCAATGAAAACAAAAGAAACAAATGTTTAATAAATTTGCATTTGATTTATTGTGTTTTGTTGTGTGGTTTTTGTGGGCTGTGTTGGTTATTCTTGTAAAGAGTGCTGAATTGGTTACCAGATCCTGTTTAACCCGTTCACATCAGGGTCTTACCACGTGGCCGTGGCGTTTTAAACATGACGTTGAACTATTTTTGTCGGCTTTTCCATCTGTTTGGCTTTACTTGCCTTGTCTAACCGATCTTTGCTCGAGTAATTAAAAAAATAAACAATAGTGATTCCAATGTAAATACAAAGTGTTTATGATTATCCCAAATAAACACATTTCAGTAATCAGTGTTTGCACAGACGATACAGTCTAATTATTGTAAACATTTACCATTGTTTCATATTGTATTTACAGTATATTCTCTTCGATGCCAAGCCTAGAGTTTCAAATAATGACACTTAACAGCTTTTTTTTTTTAATGAAAATACAATTACAAGAGTATAATTATAATATTGTTTATATTATTATTACATAAAATTAGGGCTGTCAATCGATTAAAATTTGTAATCAAATTAATTGCATGGTGTCATGATTAATTAATCGCGATTAATTGCATATACAAATATTTGCTGAGAAAGCCCCTCATATAACAATAATTTAATATATAATGATGAAATAACACAGTTATATTTAAACATTTAAAACTTTATATACTCATATATATATATATATATATATAATAAAAAACATATTCGGATAATTAAAATGCATTACATTCTTGTAGTAGAAGAGTTAATCATTAATAAGACAATACAAAAAGCAGCTTTAGAATACAATGTATTGTTTACTCCCATATTATTGATCATAAGTCAATCATTGACACACAGTTCACAGTAATCCATTACACAAGTGAATTTATCAATCAGTTGGAGATTTATTATAATGGCTTGTTTAAGAGCCCGTCAATGTACACCTGCGTCAGACGTCTCGGGTGTGTTGCGTCATAAACATAAAATGTTTATGTCACTGTGTCAAATTACATATAGTTTAATACTCGATCTTTAAACACGAATTTGCGCTCCATCAAGTGTTTTGAACACAAGAATGTAACCCTTATTTGTGTTGTTCTGCTGCTGAAGTGTTTCTTCACTGTATAAACTGTGTGTTGCTCATACAGCTGAAGTTTCAATTACTGCCCCCTGGAGTAAACAGGTGGTACTACAAGCATTTCTCAGGAATCTTCCTTATTACGTTTGCGATTATTGCGTACATTTTCTTAACGCGTTATTTTTTGTAAAATTAATCGCACTGAATTAACGCGTTAAATCGACAGCCCTACATAAAATACATATTTTATACCTTCAAATATTCTCATTTATTATATAGTTATTATTTAAAAAAACTAATATTTTAAACACTAATATATACTCGTAAAATATTTATTTCATATATTAAATTCAATGGCATTTTTATTACAGTAATTTAAGGCAACCAACCGCACTTAATCCTGTAATGACATTAATCCTGTAAAGAATTGACAGAAAATTAAAAGTACCATTAGACAAACTATAAAAAGAAATTGTAAAAAAATAATAATAAATAAAAATAATAAAAAAAATATATATTTTATTTTTACGTATCATATTTGATACATTTGGCTTTAAAGGCCTTTCGAGGCCCAGCAATTCATTTTTGTATTGGACATTTGTTATTTAAGTTTTGCTTAACCGTTACATGCTACAGTGATAAATCTTGGGGTATTATCAGAGGACTCACTGGGATTTTCAGATGTACCAAATGTTAGAGAGTTTGGCCATGACAACTTCCTCTCCTTGGTCTATAAATATGGATTGAAATGTATCATAGGTCAATTCAGCACATCAAAAACAACTTCAATCATATGCATTTTATGCACCAAAACGGGACATTGTAAAAATGTTTTCTCTGGGTCTCAGGAACTTGAGGTAAGATAACATTATAATAGCTTGTAATACTTTGTGTGTGTGTGTGTGTGTGTGCTGGGCATGGATGGGGTAATAGTAATTGAAAGATATCTCAAAAGCCTGATGTTTCATATTTGATACTTTTTCAATAAAATAATATAGAACATTTGAACCAAGCACAAGTTCGGTTATATTCAGCAAATACTCATTTTAAAATACCAGTAACAATATAATCATTACTGTCACTTTTACTTTTACTTTTTTCTTCGATTTTCTCCCCAATTTGGAATGCCCAATTCCCAATGCCCTCCAAGTCCTCACGGTGGCGCAGTGACTCGGTTGCCTCCGCGTCCGAGTCCGTCAATCGTGCATCTCATCACGTGACTTGTTGAGCGCGTTACCACGGAGACATAGCAAGTGTGGAGGCCTCACGTTATTATCCACGGCATCCACGCACAACTCGCCACGTGCCCCGCCGAGAGCGAGAACCACATTATAGCGACCACAAGGAGGTTACCCCGTGACTCTAGCCTCCCTAGCAACCGGGCCAATTTGGTTACTTAGGAGACATGACTGGAGTCACTCAGCACGCCCTGGATTCGAACTCACGACTCCAGGGGTGGTAATCAGCATCTTTACTCGATTCACTTTTACTTTATTAAAATAAGCTGTCATTTATCCCAACATAAGTGTCACTTTTAACCTCCACGATTTTAAATAGATCGATATAAACATTGAAACCACTTTTTCCCAAATAACCACTAGATGGTGCCATAAACATATGAAACTTACATACCACAGGTTGTTTGGCTCATCAGCTTGAACAGAGAGTGAAACGAGAGCCGTCAAAACGTTGTGTATCATATTTAAAACACAGATTTATAGGGTTGAACATGGTGAGACTTTTACTGTAGTCCAGGACAAATGCACAAGGACCGTTTTTGGAGAAGGAAAACACCGTTCTAGTGTGGATGAGCGGAGTGAATGTTGCAAACTCGATGCATTTTCCAACAGAAACATTTTATTGTGGACGTGGCCTTGACTGTGTCACCACACACACACTTTTTAAATATTGTTCCATGAGCAAATCAAACAAGATACATGTTCTCCAAGAGCAACCACATCGATAGAACATTCTAGAATGTTCCACATATTCCACAGATGGAGCTTTTCTTCTGAAACGATGGACTAAAGTCAAACGGCAAACAGAAGTCGAGGATGGCGGCACTCCGGGAGGGATCGGGTAGTTCAGAAGATACATACATGCATGCTTCTATTGTTACAAGTTTTCCTCATGAACACAAAATACACAGAAAATGCTCATTCAGTCTGATGGATGAGTAAAGAAATGATTGACATGTCGGTCTACAAAGAGAAAACACTTTATTGGGGTTTTGGGTTGTAATTACAGTGGCGGGATGTGGAGGTGAAGCTCATGTTTGCTGCTGCTGCTGGTCTGCTGGAGGTTTTGTTTGGTGTTGTTGTTGAATAGCGAGTTCTTCATCCAAACGTTCTTTTGCCCGCACCACCTACGCCCACAAAAACATTTCGATTTCAATTAAACTTCATCAGGCGTATACGTTTCGCCAATTCATTAGCCATCTGCAGCCTGAAACTGAACTTTTGGTCAGATTTTAGGAGTGAACACACTTAACTGCATCGAAAGCTATAGGATGCTCCCTTGCTCCCTATATAGGGAATGACTTAACCTCCAGTGACTGTCTGTCTGCACTGATCTCAGAACAGTTCGAAATGCACCTTATTGTCATCCGAACTCCATATAAACCTCTGATTCAGCTTTTGGATGAACCTGTTTATTCTCAATGTGCAAATGCAAATGACTTTAATCGATATACCGATTTGGTTAATAACTGGCCAATAAATATCGGCAGCCAAATACATCAGTGCATCCCTAATAAAGCTATGAGTCCAAATGCCTCGTGTGACCCAGTTCCTGTGATCACAATATAGCATTGCGTCTCATTTAGGCCTCTGACCCACCAAAAACTTCTTACCGTTTTGGCATAAACACACTTGGAATGATCGCTCTGCGAAGTCTTACCTTTGACTGAAGATAGAGAGAGCCGCCAACAGCTTTGTCGTTGACTTTAAATAGATGCTCATAATTCTAAAGGGAAAATAAAATCATCAAAATGATTTCCTTTCAGACAGTGACCGCTCAAAATCACGGCATGTGTATCGTAGTGACACATTTGTACAGTGAACGTTCACCTTTACAGACTAGTTTGATTAACAGTGAATGTTAAATAGATGATATAATATCTCTTACCTTCTGTATCTCCTCTGGTGTTAACGTGGATATGTTCAGTATTTGTTGGGCTTCTTGTAAAGTCATTCCAGTGAAACTCGACGCAGCCGCAGACTGTCTGCCTGCTCGACCTCTGGCCTCTGCAGCCGCCTGACTGGCTGTATTCACACAGTACAACAGTTATCGCGTACTGTTACTGTAAACAGTCATTAGTCATGTTTTAAACGATGACATTTGAGTACTGGGATTATGCAACATTGTCAAATCCTCCTGAGACACTAAGATGTTTTTTACAACACACAATTTGCAGCATACGGAAGCCCTGAACTACAAGGCGAAAACAAAATCACTTTTTGCTAGCTATCAATTAGCATGTGATACCAGCCTCGGCCACCAGGCGCCACTATTAGTAAACATGAACTCTTTTGCCGACAAGGTGACAGAACGTCTGTGGTACTTTATCTGATGATGTCTAAATGTACAGTTACAGGACAATAGAATAACAAGAATGTTTTTGAGAATCATCAAGAAAATAAATGGTGCAGAGTCTTCTAATACATCAAATCCCACAATTAAATGAATATCCCTCAGGTTGCATTTGTTTCAAATGACATTCGTTGTCAATTTCTGATTGTTTGATGACCTTCAAAACATTCTCGCACCATCTCAATGGCAGATTTCTTGCTTACTGATAGTGGCAACTGGTGGCCGAGGTGTACCACAAGCTAACTGCAAATATAATTATACGTCATCATGCTATTATTATTATTATTTTTTTCCTCCCTAATTTGGAATGCCCAATTCCCAATGCGCTCGAAGTCCTCGTGGTGGCGTAGTGTCTCGCCTCAATCCGGGTGGCGGAGGACGAATCTCAGTTGCCTCCGCGTCTGAAACAGTCAATCCGCGCATCTTATCACGTGACTTGTTGAGCGTGTTACCGTGGAGACATGTGCGTGTGGAGGCTTCACGTTATTCTCCGCGGCATCCAAGCACAACACACCACATGCCCCACTGAGAGCGAGAACCACATTATAGCGACCACGAGGAGGTTACCCCATGTGACTCTACCCTCCCTAGCAACCGGACCAATTTGGTTGCTAAGGAGACCTGGTTGGAGTCACTCACCACGCCCTGGATTCGAACTCGTGACTCCAGGTGTGACAGTCAGCGCCAATACTTGCTGAGATACCCAGACCCCCATAATATTCTTAAAGGATCATGAATAATTAATATCACAACCCCAAACATTTAGTGTCACATAAAAAAGCTCAGAATATCTTCTTTTAGAAACACCAGTTGCTTACTCGCCTGTATAGACATAAACATAAAATAAAAAAGTGTGCCTACAACGGTAATTTAAATGATATTAATATTTTTGAATATGTATAATACTCATTTGTATGTTTAATAAATAAGATAAAAATCTCTTCGCATCCACCTGCGAATTCTTGTCGTAAAGCTCTTGCGAAAGCTCGTCCGACCACCTGAGCCCCCATCACAATGATCTGAGCCAGATACTTCGCCTGTGTGCACACAAAAACACACAATAAACATACTTAGTGAAGAATACATGACTGGAGACATCAACATGAGCACAAGAGAGTTTATATATGTAACTGTTAATAACTTATACCAGGTGCCCATATACAGGAGTGACTACTGTGGCAGTACCATGGTGCAATGATGTAACAAATGGTGTTACCATGGTACTTTGATATCTACCATGGCACTGAATTATTCATAAACCATGCTATGTATTTACATGGCAGTCCAAGCAAAGGTAATGTCATTATTATTATTATTATCATAGCACAGATAACAAACATGGCATTAGCACAGCCTGTGCGCTTCACATGCTGTCATACACGTACATTAATCATCTTTAATCCATATACTTTAGATACATGCTTAATATGTTTACAATATGCAATACAAGGTCGTTGCATGAGATCATCTGATATGGAATGATCAGGAAAACAATCTTCAGTCTCGAGATTACCGAAAGAGACGAATAAATAAATAAACTTGACATGCATGAACGGACATACCATCTGTGATCTGTGAGTGTGTGTTGCGACAGTTTACAGTAACACACAGTTCAGCTCAGGGCGAGTATTTTCACGTGCGACTCCATCAAGGTTGCTGGAAGCGGAGAGGAAGAACAGCGCGCGCGCCAACTCCACTCGACACACACTGACATCTATCGGACGGATGATGTCACAAAACATTCTCTCGTCCTGCGTCATAATCATTTCATGGATTTTGCAAAGCTGAACTGAAGTCCACAAAAAGGATCCTTGCATTGCATATATCCCTGATCTGTCTAGATGTTATGTAATGCATTCCCATATGGACAGCATCATCCACAGACCTGTTATCTCAATGAGCAAACTGCAGCGGATCCAGAAAGGGTTCAGCGATGTCCTTCAGGTGGGCCAACACCAGTCTCTCAAATGCCTTCACGAGCACAGATGTCAGAGCAACAGGTCTGTAGTCATTAAGTCCTGTGATTTGGGGTTTCTTTGGGACAGGGATGATGGTGGAGCGTTTAAAGCTGCAGGGAACTTCACACTGCTTTAGTGATCTGGGGCCGGTTGCACCAGCTGGACGTAAAAAAGTTGGGCCCTACGCCTTGTGATAAATATTTACACCTGTTGCACCATCTAAAACTATGACTAGGTGACAAAAGTCATATTTAGGCAGCATAAAAGTAATCCGTCGATCAATGAATGTCCTCTGAAGTGAATGGATAGGTTTATATAGGAAACAAGTCGATAACGGAACCATTTTTAACTTGAAAATCGGCAAATTCTCACAGGAACTCGCCGACGCATTTACATCACGCTTCGCGTCAGCTGAAGATAGAGAGAGCCGCTGTAAAGTTAATAACGTTTTATTTATCTATTTATTAATTTATTTGCTTCAGAACAAATTCATTAAAGCGTGGATTACTTTTATGCTGACTAAATGTGACTTTTGGACCGTCGAAGCGCTGGCACATGTTTGCTTCCATTATAAGGACCCGACAGAGCTCGATCTACTTCTCAAAACCTTCATTTGTGTTCTGCTGAAGAAAGACGGTCAAACACATCTGGGATGGCGTCAGGGTTAGTGAATAATGGCTGAACTATTCCTTTACGGGTTAAAAATGTGTATGTAAAAATTAACATGAATGCTGCCAAATGATTGGTTATTGATAGCTCATAATACATTACATTTTAACTCTATGTAAATAACATGTAAATATTTATGAAATATTGATTATTTAATAATTATATGTAATGTTAATTATAATGTAAATGCAAGTTAAATATTGAGTTCAGTAATGTTAACCACTTCTATTTGATCCAGGGATAGAAATGAATCAGGGCTATTTGTATTAATACTGTAATACTGTACTGAAAAATACAATAAAGCAAATGCAAGTTAACAGTGTGTGCATCAAACAGAGAATCTTCCGATGTGAAAATGCATTGAATTTATCATTGTTTTACAAACAGAAATAATGCAGTGATTTGCAAGCTGAAATCTTATTTATAATCAGTTAAATTGGGCACATAAATGACGTATTAGCATGTATCAACACATCGTTAAGTTCAAAATAAATCAAAGGAAAACCATTTTTCAAGTTTAATTTCAAAGTAACATCCACCACAAGAGAGATGAAAAACATTATTGCAGTTACATGTGTAGGGGTGCATTAACATATCTATTAATATCCACTATCTGTGCATGAATACATGATCACATGTCAATCACAGGACATCACATGATATTAGCGCCATTACATGAATAAGTCCTTTCCCGCCATATGTAAACATATTCAGTATGAACGATACACCTGATTAAAAGAGAAAAACAATCTCATGAAGTAGATATAATTGCATTCATTGCTGTTAATACTGCTGTTAATAAGCTTTCCATCTTAAAAAATGAGCATTTTCCTGATAAATTTGAATAAAAGTACAGAGACAATCTGCTTCAAACATATTCAAGAGCATCTTACATGTACTTGTATAGTCCCTCACACCCAGAAGTGAAGATATTTAAACCTACAAGTTACGTAATATAAACATGAAAGTACAAGAATCCATTCAACCATGTATTAATAATCAAATGATGGCACTCTGAAAAATATTATTTTATTATTAAGACTATTATCAAGCCCCCCCCCCCCCCCCTTTTTCGAATAAAAATATCTAAACATCCTTAAAACAAGATATATTTACTTGAGAAATAAATGAAGATGTTAAGAACTGTTTTCAGAGAATATACAGCATCTTGAATTATTTCTCTAACCCCATTTGCAAAAGGTTTTTTCTTGTTTCACGCTTGTTTTTCTTGTCTCGCCATTTAAAACTACACCACGCATTACAGTCTAGACCAATGTATGTGCGGCATGCATTTGAGATGAACTTATGTCTGTGCGTATGGATGCATTTAAATGTGTGAAGAGTCATATTTAACAGTAATACCATATATTTGTTTTGCCAGTTAAACCAATAAAACGAGATGACAAACCATAATGCAAAAAATTTAATCTGAACATCTTTAAAACAATATATATTAATGAAAAGATATATTGCGTAAGATAAAAAGACTTCTTTGCATTCAGTACATATCTTAAATTAAGATTTATTTTACCCCACCGGCAGATTATTTCTCTTGCTTTAAGCATAAACCTAAATTTGTTCTTAAAGCAAGAATTTGTCAATGAGCTTAGAAAAAAATAAACGGCACAATATGTTGCTGAAAACTAGTCTTAATATCAGACAAAGTTCTTAATATTAAATGTTTCTTATTTTAAATATTTTTGGATAATCTTACAGGAAAACATCATTTTGAGTTTTTTTAGTGTGATTATCTAGATTCGAGGCACTGGAGTGTATGAGAGTGAATCGGCAGTATGGAGAGCAAGCTGAGGAGCATTGAGGAGTTTTTCGGAGGAGTGTTTTTGTGGCTCAGAGGTTTGTTGGCACACTAGAATGGCAAGATTGAAATACAGCAGATGTGTTCTTTGTCTGCTGTTGACACCCTGACTGGACCGCAAGGCAAAGCTTGTGATTAGTCGTCCTGAAACACACAGAGAGAGGAATCAGATCATGCGCAGTCAGTGTGTAATTGATGTGAATCATCCGTTTTTGTTGATATACAATGTTGGGACGGTTCTGTACTCACCCACTCGTCTTCATCCACGCCCTCATAAGACTCCTGTGGCAGTGGATCTTCTCTGTTACCCAGCTTGGCCACCATAGCACTCAGCAACTGCAAAACACACAAATACATTTATTTGGATGGATGGACGGACGGACGGAACAAAGATAGGAAGATGGACTGATAGAACGATGCATGGACGGGTGGATTTATAGAAGGATAGAATGATGGATGGATGGATGGATACATAGACCAATAGATAGAAAAATGGGTGGATGGATAGAATGATGGATAGAATGATAGATAGATGGACATATGGATGGATAGAACAAGGGATGGATGGATGAAACAATGATAGAATGATAGATGGATGGATGGATAAATAGAATGATATATAGAATGATGAATGATTGATAGAATTATGGATGGACAGACAATAGATAGAACAAAGATACAGAGAATAGATAGAACAATGGATGGATGGATAGAACGATGGATGGATTGAACAATGATGGATGATAGAATGATGGATGGACGGATGGATATATAGAATGATAGATACAATGATGAATGATGGATAGAATGATGGATGGACAGAAAGATTCAGACCAATAGATAGAACAATGGATGGATGGATAGAACAATGATGGATAGAATGATAGATAAAACAATCAGTGGATGGAAGGATAGAATGATGGATGGATGAATGGATTTATAGAACAATAGATAGAACGATGGATGGATGGATAGAATGATAGATAAAATGATAGATAGATGGATAGATGGACATATGGATGATAGAACAAGGGATGGATGGATGGAACAATGATAGAATGATGGATAAATAGAATGATAGATAGAATGATGAATGATGGATAGAATGATGGATGGACAGAAAGATACAGACCAATAGATGGATGGATGGATAGAATGATGGATGATAGAACAATGGATTGATGGATAGAATGATAGATTAAACAATGGGTGGATGGATAGAATGATGGATAGATAGAACAATGGATTGATGGATAGAATGATAGATTAAACAATGGGTGGATGGATAGAATGATGGATAGATAGAACAATGGATTGATGGATAGAATGATAGATTAAACAATGGGTGGATGGATAGAATGATGGATAGATAGAACAATGGATTGATGGATAGAATGATAGATTAAACAATAGGTGGACGGAAGGACAGAATGATGGATGGATAGAACGATGGATGGACGGATGGATTTATAGAATGATAGATAGAATGATGAATGATGGATAGAATGATAGATAAAATGATGGATGGATGGATAGATGGACATATGGATTTATAGAACAAGGGATGGATGGCTGGGTGGGTGGAATGATGATAGAATGATGGATGATGGATGGATGGATAGATAGAATGATAAATAGAATGATGAATGGATAGATAGAATGATGGATGATGTATAGATACATAGACCAATAGATAGAACAATGGATGGATAGATGGACAGATGGATATATAGAACGATAGATGGATGAACGGATGGGATATATAGAACGATAGAAGGACCGATGGATGGATGAATGGATAGATTTAAAGAATGACAGATAGAACATTGGATGGATAGACAGAACAATGGAGAGACGATGGATGGATGGAAAGAATGATGGATGGATGAATGGATAGAATAATGGATGGATGGACAGCAGATGGATGTATAGAACAATAGATAGATTCCACACACCTCCTCTTTCTTCTGTTCATCAGTTTTCTCCTCCAGATAGACAGAGGAGGGCAGATATTTCCTCACTGGAGCCTCTTTTGGTGCTTCACTAACTGAAAGAAGAAAACACAGAGAAATGAGATGATGGAGGAGAGTATTTAACATGAGAAGGAGAGAGAGAGAGACATGAGACAAAGATTTATAGCATGTGATTGTGTGTAGTGATGTTGAGCTGTACTGGGCATCATGTCTTTGGGTCGCAGGCTGATTTTGCGGTGTTGTCCATTGGATCCTGAGAGCCAGTCAGTCACGGTCAGAGATGACTCCCACCACACTGCAGTGTCTGGGAACACGTCATCCTGAAAAAACTCTTTCTGTAGAGAGAAGAAAACATTCACATTCATCCATTCAGCAGATACACTGACCCAAAGCAACTAAAGATGTCTAACAATGAAAATGTGTGACATAAAAGGCATTGGAAAGGACCAAAAATAAATGATGACGGCCTGATAAAAAGTTTGCTTTCATGAAAACTACAACAAAAAGAAACTATAAATCTGATGGAATCTGTTCATTTTAATGCAAATCAACCCCTGGGACATGGAAACATTTTCAGTTGAAAAAACACCCATATACAATCATGCCACGGTCCAAATCACTGAGATCACATTTTTTTCTCTATTCTGATGGTTGATGTGAACATTTACCCGTATGATTTTATGCACTGCAATGCTGCCACATGATTGGCTGATTAAATAATTGCAAGGATGATTGTTGGAGTCAGACAGGCTGGTTTGAGTATTTCTGTAACTGTTGATCTACTGGGATTTTCACATACAACAAAATTATGGATGTGTGGATAAATGTATAGATTAATGGATGGATGGGTGGACTGATAGATGGATGGATGGATAGATTAATCTATTATGGGTGGATGGATGGATGGATGGATGGATGAGTTGATGGATGGATGGATAGCTGAATAGATAGATTAATGGATTGATGGTTGGGTGGGTGTATGGATGCATGGATGAATTGATTGTTGGATGGATGGATGGATGGATTGACGGTTGGGTGGGTGTATGGATGAATTGATTGTTGGCTGATGGATGGATGGATGGATGGATAGAAGGATGGATGGATGGATTAATGGATGGTTGGGTAGGTGGGTAGAGGGGATATAGATATTGATTATTGGATGCATTGATGGATGCAAGTAAGGATGGATGGATGGATGGATTAATGAATGAATTAATAATGGATGGTCAGATTGATGGATTGCTGAATTGATGGATGGATGAATAGATAGATGAATGGATGGCTGGATTAATGGATGGATGGATGGATGGATTAATGAATGAATTGATAATGGATGGTCAGATTGATGGATTGCTGAATTGATGGATGGATGAATAGATAGATGAATGGATGGCTGGATTAATGGATGGAGGGATGGATGAATGGACAGACATTGCTGAGTTTGGTCGATGTAGCTTGAAAGCTCAAGGAGAATGGTTAGAGTAATTCTGTAACTGCTGATCTCCTGGGATTTTCACACACAACAGTCTCTAGAATTTACTCCGAAAATGTGCCAAAAACAAAAAACATCCAGTGAGCGGCAGTTCTGCGGATGGAAAGCCTTGTTGATGGGAGAGATCAACAGAGAATGGCCAGACTGGTTTGAACTGATAAAGTCTACAGTAACTCTGATAACCACTCTGTACAATTGTGCTGAGAAGGATATAATCTCTGAATGCTTTACTGAGATGCGGGTTGGCACTGTTTTGGTGACACGAGGGGGACCTACACAATATTTGGCAGGTTGTTTAATGTTGTGACTTATCGATGTATGTTAGTGTGTGTGTGTGCATATATAAATAATAAGATGTCATTATTGTTAAGTGTTGTTCTGTCATGTCAGTATGGTCTCTTACTCTGACACGAGGCACTCTGAAGGCCAGGGGTTCAATGGTGGTCTTGCTGAGTCTGATGGCTCGGGCCACCTCAACATCACAAACATCACACTCAGACTTCGGCAGGAAGCATAATCCCTGTGACATCACCATAAAACAGCTTTAAATGGGCTTTTCACTTTTAAAGCATGAGCATTGTATAACAGTGCACTTCTGTAAAGGGTTGAAGGTTGGTCTCATTTTTATTCTAATTAAGTACTCGTGGTAAAAGCTTAAAAAAGTGCTGTTGTTGTTTAAAGTGATTTAACATTTTTGGAAGAAAATGAATGGTGCTTGCCCATTCAAAAGTAACTGCCAAAAATGCTGGGTGCTACGCAAGAGGAACATGACTGTAATACCTTGTGTGGTTCAGAGGAATTAAAACTGCTACATTCCATAAAGTAAGGCGCTTCTGGCACAATCTCATATATATAAACCCGTGTGTCACCCTATAAGACAAAAGTTGATTTAATATTGTTGTTACTGTTATTCATTGGTCATTTTCCATTAGGTTGTGATAAACACCACATGGACACATGCTGAGCTACCTTTCCAGTAAGTATGAGGACACTGGTGTCAGGGTCATAGAACGGGATAAGGGTGGAGGGAGACACGTCAGCAGGTGCGGAAGCCACACAACCGGAGGCCAAGGAGTCAGTGGAGAACAGGTACAGCTGCCTTTCACTGCGACTGCATGGGGGAATCAAAGAAATAAGCCATCAAGACAATTTTAGAGCCAGACAAGAACTGGTAATACCAATACTATTGGTTAAATCGGTAGTAAATTGTGCCCTCAGAACGCATGGTATCAGGCTTACCAGTCGAATCCAGACACCAGCAGGTACTTGCCATCACAGACCCACACTACACGGGCCCCTCTCTGGCCCTCAGGCCCTGGGCCCTCCTGCAGGACAAAAAGAGGACAACACTGAGTCACAAAGACAAGAATCCTATGAAAAATATAATAACATTTACCTGATGCTAAACTAACCTGGACAGGCAGAGTGGATCCACGTGGGTCGTACAGACGCACTTTTCCATCCTTACACACAGTGGCCAACAGTTTCCCATCTGGACTCCAAGCTATTCCAAATATCTTATGGAAACACATAATTGGTCATATTTATTTAGTCGAATCAGCATGACACATCAACAAATTCTACAAAATTCTACAAAATATAAAATGTTATGTTTTCTAAAACTTTGTCTGAAAGTTTAAAATAGTTTAAGAAGCTTGAAAGTTATGGTTTGATGGTTATATATGCCTTTGATTGATTGATGAATTGATGTATCGATTAATGGATGCATAGATGAATTAATGGATGGATGGATGGATGGAATAATGGATGATGGATTGATTAATGGATGGATGGATGAAAGGATGGATGGGTGGATGAATGGGATGGGTGGATGGATGGGATGGGTGGATGGATGGCGTGATATGAGCGCAAAGCGATCATCTGTGTTAAGCGACTGCTATCTGGTCCTTGAATAACGTATAACTTGCGAGTAAGGGCAGCCGGTGGACTTTCTGGTGCCCTCCCAGGGTAGGATGGTGCCCACCTAGGGAGTTGGTGCCCTACGCAGACTGCGTAGTCTGCTTATAGGGAGCGGCGGTACTGCACGAGTCTCTTCAGACCTGGTAGATTTGGTGTATGGCACTGTTTTCTTACAGTACTTCCATATTGTTTGGGTCTTGTCACATTCTCTGCCGTTTATTGTTTCCACCGGGTACCCAAAATGATGCCACACAAACGATTAATATGTGTTGGGGGCATCTTCTATCCTAATTTCACCCTCAAATTCTGTCATGCTGATATCGCGAGACAGCCTTTCACCTCAAAGAGAAATATCGTCACGTTGTAATATCGCAAGATCTCGTGGCATGAGATCTCGTCACACCCCTAATGGATAGATTAATAGATAGATTAATGATTGACGGTTGGGTGGTGTATGGATGCATGGATAACTTGATTGTTGGATGGATTGATGGATGGATGGATGGATGGATAGATGAATAGATAGATTAATGATTGACAGTTGGGTGGGTGTATGGATGCATGGATGACTTGATTGTTGGATGGATGGATGGATGGATGACGTGATTGTTGGACAGATTGATGGACGCAGGGAAGGGTGGATGGATTAATGGATAGATGGATGGATGGATGGATTAATGAATGAATGGATAATGGATGGTCGGATTGATGAATTGCTGAATTGATGGATGGATGGATACTGTAGATGGATGGATGGATGGATGAATGGATGGGTGCATGAATGTTGGGATGGATGGATGGATGGATGGACATTGCTGAGTTTGTTTGATGTAGCTTGAAAGCTACATCAAGGAGGAGTTACAGTTTATAACTTCGGTCCTGGTTTAGGGATTAAAATAAATAAATATCCCAAGATTGCACAATAATAGTATGTTTCTTAGTCAAGCCAGCATAATGATGTAGAAGACAATAATAAAAAACAGGTGTTTCTATTTTCTGAAGAAAATGGAAGTGGCCTGTGCAAAATTTGCTACCAGAACACTTGGGGGGTAGGTGTTGTAGGTGGTTGCCAGGGCATTTCTACGTGGTTGCTAAGGTATTCTGTGTGGATGTTAGTATGTTGCTCACCTGATCCTGATGTCCACTGAGTCGTTTGATCTCTTTTCCAGTATCCAGGTTCCACAGTCGCACTGTAAGGTCATATGACGAGGACACCAGAAGGCCGGATGCGTGAGGGTGGAACTTGATGGAGTAGATCTTCTCAGTGTGTCCTGCCAACCGTCAAGATACATGTCAACAATATAGAATTACTTCTGTTGAAGTTTGGGATTGATCTGTGGAGCTCCCTTACCCTGCAAAATGCAGTCCGGCTCAGTCAGGGTTTCCTTCAGGCCTCCCCTAGGAATGTGCCACACGCGGATCTTGGCATCATCACCAGCTTTAAGAGAGATACATCAGAGAACATTTGACAGATCATTTTCAGTTTTAGGCAACATGTAATTAGGTCTATTTTCATGAAACGCCTGAAGACAGCGCTAATGCAAGCACCCGAATAGCTGATTCACAACCTACAATCTACATAACGGCACTTTCTATACTTATTTCTGAAACTCCTTAAAAATATTACAGACAGAAAAGTGGTAACCTGCACTTGTTACCTTAAGGAGCTATTTCTGTGTAATAAATCCCTAATAAAACACAAACTCACCCACAACCAGTTTGTATGGGTTAAAGGGATCCCAGCAGAAGTCAGCCACATTGACTGAGTTTTGGACAGTTGGCGGGGCTGTGTCTGGCAGCTTTCCTGGCTGGGACAGCTGCAACAGAAAAGAGATGAAGCGATAACATAACTCCATCTAAGTTGTCCATCGAAAACAGATCTGAATGCGGAACTGCACCTCAAATACAGCGATCTGTCCTCCGGCGATGGCGAGAGGAACTGCCACACGATGCCTGTTGGCACAGAATCCGTCACACTCTCCTGGTGTGGTCAGGTGAAGTCCACGCAGGTTGGTAATGTGGGAGTCTCGGTGCAGAACGCTTCCCTGAATGTGACGGAACTTCGAACTCGGACCTGAGAATCAAATCGAGGCAAAATACATCTAAGATGTAAGTCATGTAATACTAGTGTTGGGCTTCAAAAATAAAGTACAGTCATTTTTACAGGATTCACCAAGCATATTCTGGATGGTGCGGGAGCTCTGACTCGGGCTTGGACTCGGCTGGAAGCCAGATGACAGACCACTGGTGGAGGAAGGAGAACGGGATGGTGCGGCACTGCTGCTGGTGGTGCTCAAGGGACTGCTGGAGGTCGAGGCCTCCTGAGAACAAGAGAGAAAGCTATAATCATTCTCAAAGATCATTTCAAGTGAGAAAACAGTTGGACATTTTCTCATGTTCCTCTCACTGACCTCTTTGCTCTTGCCACGGGGCGGATCCTTTGGCGACGTCTCTTTAGCTGATGCTGTGTTGGGCTTTGGCCTCTTGTTTGGGTGAAGACTGACTCTCTCAACCTGTTATAGAGAGTAAAATTCAGCCAATCCCACCTGGTCTCTAACAAGCATGTTAGCAAACCTACATTTTTGCTAAATGATTTTGATGCATGTATTGTGATAGGTTTCTTTTAAAAATTACACTAGAGGTGCCACAAAACGAATTACTTTTATTAATTTTCCACCCAGTGTCTGGACCTCTGTCTGAAATGCTCGGTTTTGGCCCAAGCACCTCCGGGTCTAAGTGTTTTTAACTGGACCATCCTTCAAAAACAGTTCCTTTGCAAAGCTTGAATCATTTTATGACTGGGTTCCCAAGTAATCCACGGTGATCCACGAAAACATGCAATCCACGCTGAAGACACATACACATGATGCACATACACTGTTCAAAGCACGGCGTTAACTAGAAGCGCACACATCCAGTTTCCAGTATCATCCTGCACTGTACATCCAGCGCATGTTTTCATACACCAACAATTACAAATAGCGCAGATGGACAACAGAACATGTCCATGATGTGTTTTTGTGCTCAAAACAGCAAGAGGCAGCAGCTTAATGACAGAGAACGGCTTCTCCTCTACAAAGTTGCAACTTGACGCCGCAAGATTTGTATCAAGCGGTCAAAGACATCTGCATACTGCATGTTTAAATACTAAAATGATTCAAAATATTCCAGATGGGTCCCCTTTGGTGTTCAGGAATAGTTAGGCCACAGTAGGCTAGGGTTGCCGTAAAATACGGGATCGTCCTGAATTAAAAGATAAAACGATGCAATTTGTCCCGTATTTAAGCTGATCAGATGGCGTCACGGTGAAATCGTTCCAGATCGCCAATTTAACATTGATATAAGTTGGAAAATTTGCCTACGTTGAGTAAGGGACCGTCTGAAAAGTCCACACTTTGTGCTAAAACGTGCTAATACTGTGGAGGGTGTGGGTAAGAGACCTTCTGAAAAGTCCACAAATGGTGGTACATTTTTTATTTTTTTATATATATATAAAGGTTCAATAAGATCAAACAATGTATGAATACAATCATAAAGACAAGTACATATAGGTAAGTATTTCACATATAAAGTCACGGGTCAGGAAAGATCTCATTTTAGAATATAAGTAAGGATATACAGTTTTTATTCATAACGCATTTATTGCTAAAACTGTGGAGGATGTGGTTAGGAGCTGTGTGTCCCTTATTTTAAAACCTGAGCAAAGTGGCAACGCAACAGAAGGCCTTGTTTGTCCTTCTGTCTCAGTTGACAAACTGAAGCACCTGTGGGCGGGGCCAAGGGTGCATTGATGTAAAAGTATGTGTTGGTGTTTTTTTGCTGTAGAGCTGGTGGTGGTGGCATAGTGGGCTAAAGCACATAACTGGTAATCAGAATGTTGCTGGTTTGATCCCCACAGCCACCACCATTGTGTCCTTGAGCAAGGCACTTAACTCCAGGTTGCTCCGGGGGGGATTGTCCCTGTAATAAGTGCACTGCTAGTCGCTTTGGATAAAAGCGTCTGCCAAATGCATAAATGTAAATGTAAATGTGAATATAGTGACATAGGGTAGTTGCAGAAGTTTTGCAGCTTGGTTTTAATAATGCTTTTAATGCATTGGGGAATAAGTTTTGAGTTCTGAAATTTACAGTATGTTTTTTAGAGTAGAAGACAACGATATGTAAAAATATCAAGGAAAATGTTATTCCTCATGACAGGACCCCATACTCATCGGTTTGGGAGAAAATGTAACTAGTTTTAGCACCTCATAGTGGACATTTCATGAAATATCATTTTGCAAAAATGTCACCAAGGTCACGTTCCTTTCATAAGATCAGGCTCAACTAATGTCAACTAACTAATGTTATGGTTAACAATTAAAGAAGTTATCTAGCAACAATTAGTGAAATGTTTGGTTTACATCTTTGATTGGTCAGTACCTGTTTGTTTTCTCCTTTCCACCAATCGTCTGCCATCATAGCCGGAGTGTGACCTACAGTGTCCGGAAACAAGTCCGCATGGAAGTCCTGTCCTGCCTGAAATTCCCATGAAAAATGAGAAAAGATACATTTAATTTAACAAGCTCAACCATTTAAAGGTCCAAGAAATCAAGTCACTTTGACTCCAATTCTTGATCAAAGAACCAAGTTTTGTTTTGCTTAAAAAAGTTCAAGATCAAAGCCAAAGCAGGATCAATCTCAAAATGTGAGGTTATTGCATTTTGCCATTTTTTTTTTTATATTTCAACCAATATAAACTAAGGATGGACACCTGGCACTGAATTACCCCAGTCAGCTGGGAGAGGGATATCGAGGATCCAGAGATGCCTGTGAGAGAGAGTCTAAATAAAGTCTTCCGTGAACTGTTCACCCGGCTCCTGCTTCCTCCTCCATAGGGAAGGCAAAGATCTGCCACGCTGGTGCCGAAACCCAGGAGTTGGAGGAAGATGCGCTGTCAGAGAGCCCTCGCCGCTGACGGAGGATCACGACGCAGAGGGAGTGCTTGATTCAGTGATGCTGGAGCAGTGCGTCAGACGGTTTCCGAAAGGGATGGCTGAGGGGTTCAATGCCGTTGCCTGGTATCGCTGAGGACCACTGTGCGGCTGGCTGAGGACCGACTGGCGGCGTGATCGGGGACCAGCAGGTTTTTGTCTTTTCTCTTTCTCTCTCCCCTCTCCCTCCCCTCATCCTGCTCATGTTCCTAGGAGGTGGGGAAGAGCATCCGGCAGCAGGACGGCCAGAAGGGCAACATCTCCCCTCCAGAAATGGGCTCCCGGCATGAATCAGGCGACGGGGGTATGTGACGAGGAGGACGTGGTCAGGCCGTAAGGATGGACACCTGGCGCTGAATTAACCCAATCAGCCGAGAGAGGGATAAAGAGGAGCCGGAGACGCCAGTGAGAAAGAGTGATGCATGCAGCCAATGAACATGTGCATTCTGCGTTGGGCCGGGAAGGCCAACAGTGTGAGCGGCACACAGAGCTGTGTGTGTGTGTGTGTGTGTGTGTGTGTGTGTGTGTGCACACAGTATGGAAGAACACAGTGTGAATAACCACCAAACTTCTCCTTGTGTTTTGCACAACATAAGGGCTAATAAATGATGACGGTTAGCGGTGTGTTAACTCTCACCTTGCGAGGCACCTGGTAGCTGATGGGCACTATGAAGTTGTCCGTGAACTGCATCACACGTAAAATCTCACAGACACTGACGTCCAGAGCGAGTTTGGGCACCAGAGCCACGCCGCGGGTCGATGTGTCCGTCAAACAGTGACTCACTGTGAGTCCAAAAGAGCAACAAAGAGTGAAAAGTTTAGAGAAATATACGTTTTTATAGCATACCGAAGCATCAGGACATCAAGAAGAATCATTTGTGTTACCTTGCGACAGGAAGGGCTCACTGGCAGTCACCTCAAAACAGTCAATCACACTCTCACCCTGAGAGAAATCAGAAATATCAGAGCTCAAAACCACAAATAAATAATTAAATTCATCAATAATATCTTACGTAAATGGTTACATACATTTCCAGACACTATAAGCAGTCCAGAGTCTGGATCAAACAGAGGCATTAGTGTCCTGCGGAGAGAATCAGACAGAGACACAAATTACCGATGCTGTACGGTAACACATTTCACACAGTGACATGCTGTCTCCTTTAAAGACAGCATAAAATAAATCCATAAGACTCCAGTGAATAAATCCATTTCTTCAGAAGTGATTTTATTGACGTGTGTGTGAAACTGATCAATATGTCCTTTTTTAAACTATAAATCTCCTCTTTCACTTTCACATTCTTCTTCTATGTTTTTGGTGATTCGCATTCTTTGTGAATATCACCACCTACCTTTCTATGCCTTTTGGACCTTCAAAGTTCTGGTCTCCATTCACTTGCATTGTATGGACCTACAGAGCTCATTTTTGGTTTAACTGTCCCTTTAACATGGAGTAAAACTCCACACACTAAAATAGCGCCTGTAATGCATAACCAGACGTTCATCTGCCTAATAAAGCAGTTCTACAAAAAAGATAATGTAATAGACAATTTTACAGGTCAAATAACATATTTCATAGGACAGAAATAATATAAACACTTTAATAAAAATATAAGCTTCATATTTTCACATAGACACCTCCGGAATGACTTGCCACATTGACTTCTATTGTAAATGCATTACTGTAAACACAATTTATGTTTGTTTTTTCATAAAATGAGGAGTCAAATTTATTTGTCAAAAATGCTCTGTTCCACAGATGAAAGTAACTTTCAAATTTAGTTGAGCAAATGATAACAGAATTTCCATTTTTGGGTGAACTACCTCTTTAATTTGATTTTGAACACGGGACACTCATTTAATAAAAAGTCATAATTGTTATTTCATAAAATGAAAGCTGATTCAAGAAGGCACTAAAACAGACACCGGCTGCATTTACAATATGGGTGCATAAAGGCAAAACATATCACTTGCCAACTCTCACCACAAGGTGTCAGTAGTTGCCAATAAAATGAACACTGTCTCAATGCAGAAACCCACATCAACTCCTCAGCAATCTATTTCATTAAGCTCAGACAAACATTTTTGAACAACAGGTCTGTGTCATGTTTAGCCGGATGCCTGACCTCATGACTGGAGTTCAAGCGTAGCATCTGGCCGCCCGGGGGCCTGACCGCGACTCTCACACATACAATACAACATTCATCTCACTGCTTCGGTGACACCGTAGGCATTAACTGGGTGAACTCACACAACGCACCCCCAAGAGTCATTGATGGGATACGGGGTCAACACAGGACCGTAAGGATCTATTTTGAGTCACATGTTGTAGGGAGCAGGGCGTGTTTGAAATATCACAGCTAGCGCAGGAAACCAGAACAAAACTTTGAACGGCATCATGCAAGCTCCTCAAGCATGAAATGATTGCTAATTCCAGCGTGCTTGTATGTAAGAATAGTTCACCCTCAAGGCAAACCTGTATGACTTTATTTCTTCTGTGGAACACAAAAGATGTTCTGCAGAGTTTCCAAGCTCTTATTTTCCAAATAACAAAAACAAAGAAAGTAGCCAGGGGCTGTTGTGACTTCAAAACAGGACCAAAAGCACCATATAAGTCCATACAGCTGTTGCACTGTATATTTCAAGTCTTCTAAAGTTGTGTGAGTGTCACCGGTCCTACTCGACCGGCTCAGAGCGGGATTCGAACCGGGGTCTCGGCATGTGAGGCGGGTGCGCTAACAAGGAGGCTAAAGGCTACAGCCTCTAGCATCAGTCGCTAGTGCACCTCTTGAGGCCAGAGCAGTGAGGTTTACACACTGCACGGCTACATACCAGCTGACTACCATAACACTCACCCCCTAAACCTCACTCCCATCAGGGTCATGGCACCACTGTAACTGGTCCTACACAACCCGCTCAGAGCAGGATTCGAACCGGCATCTCTGGCATGGCAGATGGGAGTGCTAACAAGGAGGCTAAAGGCTACGGCCTCTATGGTCAGTCGCTAGTGCACCTCTTGAGGCCAGAGGAGTGGGGTTTACATACTTCTCAGCTATCTACCAGCTGGCTACCGTTACACGAGGAACATCGTTGTCCACTTAAATCCTCCACAGTAGCTCTCAAATCTCATTTGCATTTGCGTATGTAGAAATATGTCAAGATGCATTGTTACATGTTTGCCAATCAGTGTTTACATGTGCCGTTATAATCGAGCTACAGCAGGTTTTTGCATAGTTGAGCTACAGTCTTCATCTGTCTGTCCAAGCAAACACGACACAACACGTAATCGAATATTGGAAGGACGGACGACAAATACGCCGGGGTAAATACACGTTGCACGTCTCCTCTTGTCTTTCGGATTATGTGCACAATGCGGAGGCCAATTGTGGTCTGAATAACATGTATGCATGTATGGAATGACATGAATGACACAAAGTCAGTAGTTCCCACACAAACACAGATTTGAGAGATACGATGGAGGGCAAAGTTTGTACAGGACTCCTTAATATTGAGTCTGTTCCTCACACAGAGCAATTGTATTGCTTCAGAAGATTACATGAATTGTACTTTAAGATGCTTGATGGCCAAATCCCTTTTCACTTCCATTGTTTGGAAAAGAGCAGTGTGAACATACTTCAACACCGTCATGAAATGACTGAAGTTGTATTTTTGAACTATTTCTTTATGCAAGCCACAGAATACTACAGAACCACACAATCCACCACGCTTGTGCCCTAGAGCAAGACCTGAAGTATACTGTATTGAGCTGAACCTGTAGTAAACATCTGGTGGAGGTTGCATTAGATAAGAAATCATCTGCTGAACTAAAAGTCCTAAGAATTTATTGTAGAAATCACACTTGGTGAAGGGCTTTTATAACCTTGTTTATTTAGTAATTAACTCATAATTACTCATCTTTCCAATGAAAATCTGCAGAAGTGAGGTAGCTGTGAGGAACTCAACATGTCGGGCCATGCTCAGCACTATCACATGAATGGCAGGCTTGGATCAGTGCCATTTGAGTTGATTGGCAAGTTTGCGTCGGTTGACTTCTCCCCTTTTCTTCGCCTCAGGCCTCTGAAGTAGGGTAAGGGGTTACCACACTTTGTTAGTGCAACTCTGAGTTCCCATGTCGAAGTTTCTTGCACTGAACAAACAAACACCTTTGACGTTCCCACATGGTTCCCTCAGCCTCTCACACTCCCACAAATCACTTCAATAAATCTTCACACTTTTACAGTCAACACATTTCCTCAGTTTTTCATCTGCTCGGTATATGGAGACTTCTGATGCAGTAGGTTTCCCTCAAGACTCATTTAATAATTGTTCCTTCTAGAGAGCAATGTGGAGAGCAAATATAAAGAGGAAATAAAGTCTTCTGCTTCTCAGATGTTTCTCCTTAGAAAAAGACCCCAGTAATCTCAACTGTTTCTCTTAGGCAGCAGTGAGATTAAATTGAGAGAAAATGGAGACCTTTTCTGAAGTCTCTTGCTTCACAAGTTTTTTTCTATGGAGAAAAAGACCCCATTAATCTCACATGTGTCTCCTTTAGAGTTTCAGAAGAGATCTCAAAAATGTCTCAAACTGAGCTCAGGTTTGTAAAATCACCAAAGTCTGCAATCAAAAGTCAGAGATCTCAATATGAACTCAAAAATGTCCCATAAATTTCTTTATATTTCTCATTTGTTTCTCCAAGACACCAATGAGATTAAATGACTTTTGCTGAAGTCTCTTGCTTCTCAGATGTTTCTCCTGAAACAGACTCGCTAATCTCACAAGAATCTCCTGTAGAGTGTCAAAGGAATTCTCAAACTGTGCTCAAATTTGCCAAAATACCAAAGTCTGCAATCAAAAGTCAGAGATCTCAATATAAACTCAAACAAATCTCATCAAGTATTGTTTCTCCTAGACAGCAGTGAGATTAAATAAAGAGCCAATGGAAACTATTGCTGAGGTCTCCAGCCTCTGAGGCCTCGTCTACATTGATCTGGATCCATTTGAAAACTGTGTTTTCATTTCAAAACGCTCTCCGTCCACACTAACGTTTTCAAACGTTTTTCAAAAGTTGCTCGTCCACACTGAAACGCATGAAAATGCTTAAATCGTGTCACTGCGGAATTGCGGTGAAATCGGAAAATCCCCGCTGCATGTACGGTCTGAAACGCGATTGTCCTCGTGCTCCGTCGCCGGACACCAATTCAGAGTAAACTTCCCTTCGCCGTTGAAGGAACTCAATGTGAAGGTTGCACAAAGTGACATTTAGTTTTTTTAACAACGCTATCAAAACGAGTATCAGGCACAACAGCGCCGCTATAACACGGGCCGCCATCTTGATTGTTTGGTTGGATAGATCACATGACTAAAAATGCATCATCGTTTTCCAAAGCATCCGTTTTCACAGTCCACACTACAACGCGAAAACGGCGTTTACAAATTCATCCACTTTGGAGTGCGTTTTCAAAAAGCTCAGTTTTTGCGGACAAAAACGCCATCTCAGTGTGGACGGAAGGCCAAAACGGAGAGAAAAAGATGCGTTTTCAAACGAAAACGTATTAGTGTGGAGTAGGCCTGAGATGTTTCTACTCTGAAAAAGACCCCAGTAATCTCAATTGCTACTCCTAGACAGCAGTGAGATTAAATTGAGAAGAAACGGAGACTTTCTCAAGTCTCTAGAAGTCTTTTGCTTCTCACATTTTTCTTCCGAGAATAAGACCCCAATAATCTCACATGTCTGTACTAGAGTTTCAGAAGAGATCTCAACGAAGTCTAAAACTGTGCTCAGATTTGCCTAAATATCAAAGTCGGCAATCAAAAGTCTCAAATGAATGATCGTGATCGGAGATCACTAAAGTCACATCGTAAAAAATTAACAGTAGAACACACGACTATGTTTAATAGTGAAAGTAAGAGCATTTCCACATGCACAATGTGATGAGAACTTACAGGATTGGGACTAAACAGCTGTGTGGCCACAATAAAGCCACTTTTTAATGAGGCTAATTGGAAAAAACATCTTCAATATGAAAGGGAGCCTAAAGATTGGACTGTGGAGCGATGGAAAAAGGTCATGTGGTCTGATGAGTCCAGATTTACCCTATTCCAAAGCAATGGGTGCGTCAGGATAAGAAGGGAAGTGCATGAAGCGATGCACCCATCATGCATAGTGCCCGCTGTACAAGCATCTGGAGGCAGTGTTACAATCTGGGGTTGCTTCAATTGGTCAGGTCTAGGCTCAGCAACGTTATGCGGCAATAAAAGGAAGTCAGCTGACTAGGTTGACCAGGTTATCCCATCAATAGATTCCAGAACGACAAAGCCAAGATTCATCGGGCTCAAATTATGAAAGAGTGGTTCAGGAAGCATGAGGAATCATTTAACTGGCCACCACAAATTCCTTTATGGCGTGGTTCGACTCTCCTCTCCTCAATACAAGATCTCGGCCAAAAACAAATGCAGCTCATGATGGAAATAAAGGTCGTCGAAACAAATGCGCACCGTAATCAAACCTAAAGGCGGCCCAACAAAATATTACGGGCTACTTTTGATGAAGACTCTCGGATGTTTCACCTCAGTAAGACTTCAGTAATCTCACAAGCATCTCCGGTAGAGTTTCAAAAGAGTCCTCAACAATATCTTAAAACTGTGCTCAGATTTGCCAAAATACCAAAGTCTGCAATCAATCAATGGAGACTTTTGCTGAAGTCTCCGGCTTCCTAAGACTTCATATGTCTCCTCTAGAGATTCAAAAGATATCTCAACAATGCCTCAAACTGTGCTGCTGAAGTTTGCGAAGATAGATGCAAAAGGCTGTAATCAAAGGTCAGAGATCTCATTATGAACTCTTATGAATATGTCTCACCAAACTAAATACCTTCTTTGATTTTTTGTTTCTCCTAGACAGCAAAGAAAGTGAATGGAGATTTGCTGAAGTCTAAATATACCAATAATCTTACATGTCTCCTCTAAGATTTCAGAAGAGATCTCAACAATATCTCAAAGTGAACTCAGAAATGTCAACATAGGCTGTGGCTCAGTTGGTAGAGCGGGTCGGCTGCTAATCGCTTGGTTGGCGGTTCGATTCCCGGCCCACATGACTCCACATGCCGAAGTGTCCTTGGGCAAGACGCTGAACCCCAAGTTGATCCCAATGGCAGACTAGCACCTTGCATGGCAACTCTACCACCATTTGTGTGGGTGAATGGGACACAGTGTAAAGCACTTTGGTAACCTTTAAGGTTAAAAATAGCGCTGTATAAGTGCAGACCATTTACCATTTATGTATTTGGCAGATGCTTTTATCCAAAGTGACTTACAGTGCACTTATTACAGGGACAACCTGGAGTTAAGTGCCTTGCTCAAGGACACAATGGTGGTGGCTGTGGGGATCAAACCAGCAACCTTCTGATTACCAGTTATGTGCTTTAGCCCACTACACCACCACCACTCTCCAATATGAACTCTTTCCTCATCAAATTCTTCCCAGAGCAAATGTTCAGAGCTATGCAAGCGACATTAATGTTTACAGTTCAGCTCTTACTGTATGCCATAAACAGTCGCATTGGTATTAGAAGAAACATTTAGACAAAGTTCATACTTAAATTGAACACAATTGAAAGCTCCAATAAGTCTCCTGAGCTATGAAAGAGCAACAACTGAACATTGTTTTCTCCTCTGGAATAACTACAAACATACAGTAAATTAAAATCTGCTTCACTTAACTGTTTACTTGTGCACAACTAAACCCAAGAACCATTTTCCCACAAACAGCCCTCCCCCCCCCTGAGGATCCATGTATGTGTGTCCACACAGTAGTCAGGTTCGCATGGCAGGCGGTCATGAATGAATGCTAAAGCACTTAAGGAGTCATTCTTGAGTGGCTAAGGCTGTGAGCACTCACACACAAGGACACACATGTGTGTGCTGTTGCATTGTGGGGTGGAGGGATGTTCTGCTAGAGAAAGCCACTAATCCAGATGTAAGTTTTCTATGGACTCAGAAGAGTGCACACGCACAATAACACAATACACAATAACCCCAGACTGATGGACGGAACTGAATTCATTCAATATAACAATCGTCAAGCTGATTCAAAATGATAACCCAAGAGTCGGTGAGCCATTTGGAATGATTAATTTCAAAGAACCGGTTCATAAGAGTCATTTGAAATGATTCATTCAAAGAACCGGTTCATAAGAGTCATTTGAAATGATTCATTCAAAGAACCGGTTCATAAGAGTCATTTGAAACGATTCATTCAAAGAACCAGTCCGCGAGAGTCATTTGTGCGTGAATCGGACTATGATAGTCACCTGTTGCATGTTTAATTTCGATTGTAGCCAGTGAACACAACGCAATTGAAAGACGTGTAGGTGTTTTCGTTATTTTGTGGTACACTCTCTTTTCATCTCATCATATCCAATTCAAACTGCCAGTTTTCAACTCTTTAAACTCTAAAAACACCTGAATGTGAGCGTCAATGTGAGTCATCACAAACCCAAAGGGAATTTGGCAAGAGCATTGTTGCTGTCTGTAAACTCCAATTCATCCATGATATAACCTTAGGGTGCGTTCAGTAGATAAAACGTTCTTTATTACTACCATAACTATAATAGAGCCTCAGATTATGTTATTACACACACTGCCCAGACGGCTGAATTCAGGCGATTGTATGAGTTTATGAGAGTTTGTGTGAGGAGGTGAAATAGGGAGGCGGGGTCAGACGGACAGACATCGGTGTGATATATGAGAATGGGAAGGGCTTTATTAGGGAGGTGTGGACTGTGTACAAGTGGGTGGAGCTTGACGCTGTAGTGTAAATAATATTGAAAAATGTTCAGACTGCCATTCAGCTTGACTAGTCTTTCTATAAACACTTAATTGTCCAGCTAAATTTCAGTACTGAAGTGTGCATGGTTATGTTCAACATGGCATACTATCAACAATTTTGCAAGGAAGTAGTATGCCGTGTTTATGCTGTGCAAAGTGTGCAACTTTTCTGTATGGATGGATTAGGACTACTTCGTGCTCCCTCACAATATGTTTTGAAAAACTTTGCAATACGTTTTGATTTACTTCGCAATAAGTTTTTTCTCTTGCAATAGTTTATGCTCCCTCGCAATACGTTTTGCATTCCTCTGCAATACTTTTCATACACTCGTATGTTTGGATTTCCTCACAATACATTTTGTGTTCCCATGCATTAAGTTTGAGTTACTTCGCATGAAGTTGTGAGTTACTTCGCATGAAGTTTTGAGTTACTTCGCATGAAGTTTTGAGTTACTTCGCAATAAGTTTTGAGTTACTTCGCATGAAGTTTTGAGTTACTTCGCATGAAGTTTTGAGTTACTTCGCATTAAGTTTTGAGTTACTTCGCAATAAGTTGTGAGTTACTTCGCATTAAGTTGTGAGTTACTTCGCATTAAGTTTGAGTTACTTCGCATGAAGTTTTGAGTTACTTCGCATGAAGTTTTGTGTTACTTCATAATAAGTTTTGTTACTTCGCATGAAGTTGTGAGTTACTTCGCATGAAGTTGTGAGTTACTTCGCAATAAGTTGTGAGTTACTTCGCATGAAGTTTGAGTTACTTCGCATGAAGTTTTGAGTTACTTCGCAATAAGTTGTGAGTTACTTCGCAATAAGTTGTGAGTTACTTCGCATTAAGTTTGAGTTACTTCGCATGAAGTTTTGAGTTACTTCGCATGAAGTTTTGAGTTACTTCGCATTAAGTTTTGTGTTACTTCGCATTAAGTTTTGAGTTACTTCGCATGAAGTTTTGAGTTACTTCGTAATAAGTTTTGAGTTACTTCGCAATAAGTTTTGTGTTACTTCGTAATAAGTTTTGAGTTACTTCGTAATAAGTTTTGCGTTACTTCGCAATAAGTTTTGCGTTACTTCGTAATAAGTTTTGCGTTACTTCGCAATAAGTTTTGAGTTACTTCGCATGAAGTTTTGAGTTACTTCGCATGAAGTTTTGCGTTACTTCGTAATAAGTTTTGAGTTACTTCGCAATAAGTTTTGTGTTACTTCGTAATAAGTTTTGAGTTACTTCGTAATAAGTTTTGAGTTACTTCGTAATAAGTTTTGCGTTACTTCGTAATAAGTTTTGAGTTACTTCGCAATAAGTTTTGAGTTACTTCGCATTAAGTTGTGTTACTTCGCAATAAGTTGTGAGTTACTTCGCATTAAGTTTGAGTTACTTCGCATTAAGTTTTGAGTTACTTCGCATGAAGTTTTGCGTTACTTCGTAATAAGTTTTGAGTTACTTCGTAATAAGTTTTGAGTTACTTCGCAATAAGTTTTGTGTTACTTCGTAATAAGTTTTGAGTTACTTCGTAATAAGTTTTGCGTTACTTCGCAATAAGTTTTGCGTTACTTTGTAATAAGTTTTGCGTTACTTCGCATGAAGTTTTGCGTTACTTTGTAATAAGTTTTGAGTTACTTCGCAATAAGTTTTGAGTTACTTCGCAATAAGTTTTGAGTTACTTCGCATGAAGTTTTGAGTTACTTCGCATGAAGTTTTGCGTTACTTCGTAATAAGTTTTGAGTTACTTCGTAATAATTTTGCGTTACTTCGCAATAAGTTTTGTGTTACTTCGTAATAAGTTTTGAGTTACTTCGTAATAAGTTTTGAGTTACTTCGCAATAAGTTTTGAGTTACTTCGCATGAAGTTTTGCGTTACTTCGTAATAAGTTTTGCCTTACTTCGTAATAAGTTTTGCGTTGCTTCGTAATAAGTTTTGCGTTACTTTGTAATAAGTTTTGCGTTGCTTCGTAATAAGTTGTGAGTTACTTCGTAATAAGTTGTGAGTTACTTCGTAATAAGTTTTGTGTTACTTCGCAATAAGTTTTGTGTTACTTCGTAATAAGTTTTGAGTTACTTCGCAATAAGTTTTGAGTTACTTCGCAATAAGTTTTGAGTTACTTCGCAATAAGTTTTGAGTTACTTCGTAATAAGTTTTGAGTTACTTCTTCGTAATAAGTTTTGAGTTACTTCGCAATAAGTTTTGAGTTACTTCGCAATATGTTTTGAGTTACTTCGCAATATGTTTTGAGTTACTTCGCAATAATTTTTACGTTACTTTGTAATAATTTTTACGTTACTTTGTAATAAGTTTTGAGTTACTTCGCAATAAGTTTCGCGTTACTTCGCAATAAGTTTTGCGTTACTTTGTAATAAGTTTTGAGTTACTTCGCAATAAGTTTTGAGTTACTTCGCAATAAGTTTTTTCTCTTGCAATAGTTGTGATTTACTTCGCAATAAGTTGTGTGTTACTTCGCAATAAGTTTTGCGTTATTTTGCAATAATTTGTTACTTCACAATAAGTTTTGTGTTACTTCGCAATAAGTTTTGTGTTCTCTCGCAATAGTTTATGCTCCCTCACAATAAGTTTTACATTCCCTCGCATTACATTTTGCATGCACTCTTAGTAGTTTACTCTCTCTCACAATATGTTTTTCATTCGCTCGGGATAGATTACACCCCCTTTTACAAAAAGTTTTACATTCCCTCGCGATATGTTTTGCATTTCATCAAAATAGCTCCATCTATCCCTTATGAAAATTACCCAGGTTTTACTATCTATAGTTCAACTATGATATTTGTACTAAAACCATAGCCATAAAATGTACCATTTGTGACGAATAGGAAGGCAGGCTAATCAGCCGAGGAGAGGGATAAGTGCAGCGGTTTGAGAGATAGAGAGTCACATCTGCATATAGTAACAATGGTTTTACTATAAGGGATGGATAAAGCTATTCTGAGAGAACGCAAAACTTATTGCAAGAGAATGCAATACTATTTCATAAAATAAATTCCTTCCATGTCCTCCAAGGCGCTCCGAATGTTTCTATTCAAATAAAAAAAAACAACACAAATTGTAAGCTGTAAATGGTATATACTGTGCAATATGCTGTACACAGTACACTACTATCCCATTCCAAACAGTTCCGGTATGTATGTGTTTGTAAAGTGGTATAGTATGCATGGCCAAGCACAGTAATAGGGGAAGTTAATAAGAGTGGCAGTGTTACTGAAGAAAGCACTAAGCCACTGCTTCAGTCCACTGCCTAGAGTCACATGATCACACACACACATACACAATCCAACCAAACCTCAACACAGTCAGAACACACCACTCAAACCTGTAGTGAGCTCTGTATGCACACCACAACCATATAGACGACAATACAACAGAATACACATGTTGATTTATCTCTGTTGCTGTCTTTAATATCACATATTATAAAACAAGTACTACACTTATGAGCTATACTCACACCTGTGATCAAACATCAACAAGATCAAGCTGCTACAAACAATTAAAACACAGTAAACAACACAAAGATAGTCTAATGAACTGCATTACTTACTGAAAGAAGTGTAAATACATGTAACTATGTAGGTTACATGTAACCATATAGTATTACAGTAATACTACCATAAATATGACGTACATGCCATGAAACTGCAATACTGATTTACAATATTAATATACAGTATTTGCTGAAAAATGGTGTCACTCATCATATATAGTACTATATAATCTATCAGTGACACACCACCTGTTATAAAAACTTTGAGACATGACTTTTGAGATTTTGTTCTTCAAATGTTCGTTTCGTGGGCTTTACGCCAGGATTATGTCACCACATGACATTCTTGAGCTATGACAATGACAGAATAAAACGTTGGCTTCCAGATAAACTTCTGAGAGTACATTGTCGACTGAATGAAATGTTGCTAGAAGACTACAGTTCTTCTGCACATTCTGGTATTCCAGGCATACAGAACATCTGCAGACGATGCACATAATGAACGGAGCAGATATGGTACGAGTAAAATGCTAGTATGCAATTTTAAACATAAATATTTTGATCAGCCAACCGGCCAGTTGCTCTGTTAGTAACTGAGTAACCAAATTGTAATTACTTCTGGCACTTACCGCGGGATAATTTCATACCCTGTTCCTGAATTTGTGTACATGGGAAGGCCGTGGGTGGTTGTGTATTGTGTGTTTAACTGCAACAATCAGTCGCTATCAGCCTACTGTAAATCCATATGATCCATCACTGCAGTCCCCCCCTCAGGACACACACACACACACACACACACACACACACACACACACACTCTCTCTATCTCACACACACTCTCTCTCTCTCTCTCTCTCTCGCACACACACACACACACACACACACACACACACTCTCTCTCTCTCACACACACTCTCTCTCTCTCGCTCTCTCTCTCTCTCGCACACACACACACACACACACACACACACACACTCTCTCTCTATCTCACACACACTCTCTCTCTCTCTCTCTCTCTCTCACACACACTCTCTCTCTCTCTCTCTCGCACACACACACACTCTCTCTCTCTCTCACACACACGCATGCATGCACAGACACACACACACACACACACACACTCTCTCTCTCTCTCTCACACACACACACACACACTCACAAACACACACACACACACTCTAACTCACTCACAAACACACACACTCTCTCTCTCTCTCACACACACACTCTCTCTCTCTCTCTCTCTCTCTCTCACGCACGCACACACTCACACACACACACACACACACACACACACTCTCTATCTCACACACACTCTCTCTCTCTCGCTCTCTCTCACACACACTCTCTCTCTCTCTCTCTCTCTCTCTCTCGCACACACACACACACGCACGCATGCACAGACACACACACACACACACTCTCTCTCTCTCACACACACACACACACACACACACACTCACAAACACACACTCTCTCTCTCACACACACACACACACTCTCTCTCTCTCTCTCTCTCTCTCTCTCTCTCACGCACACACACACACACACACACACACACACTCTCTATCTCACACACACTCTCTCTCTCTCGCTCTCTCTCACACACACTCTCTCTCTCTCTCTCTCTTTCTCTCTCGCACACACACACACACGCACGCATGCACAGACACACACACACACACACACACACACACACACACTCTCTCTCTCTCACACACACACACACACACACACACACTCACAAACACACACACACACTCTAACTCACTCACAAACACACACTCTCTCTCTCACACACACACACACACACACTCTCTCTCTCTCTCTCTCTCTCTCTCTCTCTCTCTCACGCACACACACACACACACACACACTCACACAGCATTAGTGTGTGTCAAAACACAGTTTTGTTCAGATAACTAGCACATAGGTAAACCCTTTTACTAGCCTTGCCAAACAGGTGTGTGTGGGATGTGATAAACATGACAATATTTCAGAAAACTAATCCAGATCTGATTAGAGGAGAATGAGAACAAACAGCCCACCTGCGGTCTGTGCCAGCTTGCATCAGAGACTCGAACAGACCATGGTTCTAAATGTTACAATTAGAGCCAAATAGCGTCACAGAAACCTCAAAAGGCTCTCCTATTGCATCATATACAGTAGAAATGTTTGCTTCACATATGATATCATATACAATTTTAAGGTTCTTCTATGGCATCTCATAGAATGTTAAAGGTTCTCATATGGCATAATATAGTACTTAAAAGGTTTTCCTATAGCATAATATACAGTAGGATATAAGGTTCACCTATGGAATCATATATAACTTCAAAAGTTCTCCTATGGCATAATATTAAACTGTAAAGGTTCTTCTAATGCATCATAATGAACTTTAAAAGTCCTCCTTTGTCAACCTATAGATCTATAAAGGCCCCCCTATAGTATCAGTGTAGAAGTTTTAAGGTTGTCCTATGGCATCACATAGAACTTTAGGTTCACCTATGGATTTAGACAGAATTATAAAGGTACTTCTATGTCAACATATAGATCTGTAAAGCCCCTCTATTCTTTGTAAGGTTTTCTATGACATCAAATAGAATTTAAGTTTAACCTATGGCATCAGATATAAATATAAAGGTCCTTCTTTGGCATCATATAGAACATTAAATGTTCTCCTATGGCATAATATATAGTAGGATATACGGTTTTTCTATGGAATCATATATAACTTTAAAGGTTCTACTATGGCATACTATATAGTAGGATATAAGGTTCTCCTATGGAATCATATAGAACTTTAAAGGTTCTCCTATGGCATAATATACAGTAGGATATAAGGTTCTCCTATGGAATAATATAGAACTTTAAAGGTTCTCCTATGGCATAATATACAGTAGGATATAAGGTTCTCCTGTGGAATCATATAGAACTTTAAATGTTCTCCTATGGCATAATATACAGTAGGATATAAGGTTCTCCTGTGGAATCATATAGAACTTTAAATGTTCTCCTATGGCATAATATACAGTAGGATATAAGGTTCTCCTATGGAATCATATAGAACTTTAAAGGTTCTCCTATGGAATAATATACAGTAGGATATTAGGTTCTCCTATGGAATCATATACTACTATGGCATAATATTAAACATCATATAGAAATGTGAAGGTTCTGTGTGTGTGTGTGTGTGTGTGTGTGTGTGTGTGACTTGCAAGCTCCACTCTCTACATAATTTATTTAGGGCTTATGTTGTACATGTACATCCTACTGTGTATCAGTTTTCTAGCACGTAATCATTATAAAAAGATGTATGTTGTCAAGCTACTAAGCCACTAAGGTTCCCTTGGACACTACACACTCATTATACAATTCATTATAAAAATCCTGCTATGGTGTTCAGTAGCTCTTTTAATCCACAGATATCTGACTCTGGCACATATCTGCGGTGCGGTTCACTTAAAAGGGCTTAGCAAGGCAGAGTGGCTGAAGAATGCACCAGCTGCGGTGGAGCAGTGTCGAGGTGATGGCCATGTTAGATGAGGTGCCGAGCACAGACATGGATCTTGGCTCAGTCGGCCAGAAGATACGTGTGTGCATCAGTTTTTAATTAAACTGGATGCCAGTCTTGCCAGCACAACCGACCATGGCCACCACACACACATTCAGCGTGTCACAGAAAATAAGGATCTGAAGATATATTGTAACAAGAAGGGGGCGGGGGGGGGGGGGGGGGTTTAAATAACGTTGAAAGTTTAGGAAGACTGACTCGATTGCGTCATTCACTCTTCGTCATGTACGTTGGCGGCATAAACGTACATTTCTCACAAAAAGCTCTGATGATTTGACTCGTAATTTCTCAAAATGGCTTTTTGTCAATGAACTCCTGAACCTCATTGGCCCGCTACATCCGAATGTGTGTGGTATCGTTCAGAGGGCAAGCCCTGACCTCAGAGAGTCCCAGGAGCGAGGAGCTAGGCGTTAAAATCCAGACGTCGTCTGACTTCAAGGGCAGCAGGATTTAAGCGTTAAATGACCTGTCAACGGAGCTTGAGAACCAAGTGACCAGCTTGAAGAGAGTGTATGAGAAAAACAAGGGATGGATGGAGGAAGCAGACAAGACGTCATGACCTGAACGACCCTCACTGCTAGGGGTCACAGGAAGAACCTGGCTACACACTGTGAACTTGTTAGTCACGCAGCCAAAAACATCCGCACACACACAAAAAAGCATTTTCTCATAGCTATGATGTCACTGTACCAAAACACGCTAAATTCGGAGCGTTTGGGTCATGTTAAAATCAGACGAACACCCACAATGCCATAAATCTGCTCCAAAGGCAGCAACAAGAGTAACAAGGGAATTGAAACTCTTCCGTGAAGTCTGTCCTCTGTCCAGATATTTCAAAATAGGAGTCCCATGTGTATTTCAGGCTTCTTTATAATTAAAAGTCCTGCACCACTTCATATATATATACACACTGGCGGCCAAAAGTTTGGAATAATGTACCGATTTTGCTCTTATGGAAAGAAATTTGTACTTTTATTCACCAAAGTGGCATTCGACTGATCACAATGTATAGTCAGGACATTAATAACATGAAAAAATACAATTTATCTGATCCCACAAAAGCTCAATGGGGTTCAGATCCGTAACACTCTTTTCCAATTATCTGTTGTCCAATGTCTGTGGTTCTTTGCCCACTCAGACCTTTTCTTTTTGTTTTTCTGTCACAAAAGTGTCTTTCTTTGCAATTCTTCCCATAAGTCCTCCTGAGTCTCTCTTTACTGTTGTACATGAAACTGGTGTTGAGCGGGTAGAATTCAATGAAGCTGTCAGCGGAGGACATGTGAAGCGTCTATTTCTCAAACTAGAGACTCTGATGTACTTCTCCTCTTGTTTAGTTGCACATCTGGTCTTCCACATCTCTTTCTGTCCTTGTTAGAGACAGTTGTGCTTTGTCTTTGAAGACTGTAGTTACACCTTTGTATGAAATCTCCAGGTGTTTGGCAATTTCAAGCATTCTATCGCCTTCATTCCTCAAAACAAATGCCAGTCTATTGCATACTGTGGCATCTCAAAAACAAACACAAAGACAACGTTCAGCTTCATTTAATGAATATCTTTCAGCTGTGTTTGATATAATGGCAATACTTTCATGATTACTCAAGGATAAGGTGTTGGACTGATGCTGCTGTTGAGATTTTATCATAAATTACTTTTTTAAAATAGTGAAGGTGCTGTTTTTTACATCAGTAATGTCCTGATTATACTGTGTGATCAGTCGAATGCCACTTCGGTGAATTAAAAGTACCGATTTCCCTCCAAAACAGCAAAATCTGAACATTATTCCA
Source organism: Moxostoma hubbsi (assembly GCA_032164185.1). NCBI lineage: Eukaryota > Metazoa > Chordata > Actinopteri > Cypriniformes > Catostomidae > Moxostoma > Moxostoma hubbsi. Next base: position 45,234,410 of record JAVLUX010000007.1, read on the forward strand.
AACTTTTGGCCGCCAGTGTGTATATATGAGATCATACATAACTATTACACAAGGTGCAAACATTGGTTGATTCTCAAGAAGACAACACGGTACTATATGCATAATATACTGTAATAAATATTTGCTTATGTAGATTCTGAAGGGCTGTACTAAATACAAACATGTTTTATCCCTTATATTTGTATATATTATGAAAGGGGTGTGAATATTGATGAGACAATAGGGGATGCAAACGTTTCTTCTCAACTATATATACGGTTTATTAAACCTCTGATTAATGAAATATTAGCTGTCTTGCTTTTCTTCTGCTTTCTATCTTGTTTCTGAACAACCATCTAAATCGAGCAATTATATGATTTGGCAACTAAAAACAGCCATTTGGCTCCTTAATGTTTTAGTAAAGGAGCCAATGTCTCCTAAGTCACTTATTTAGTCTGGAGCCCTGATGTGTAATTAGTAACACACACGCACGCACACACACACACTCTCACACAGACACACAGACACACAGACACAGACACACGCACACACACACACTCACACAGACACACAGACACACACAGACACACACACACACACACACACACACACACACTCACTCACTCACTCACACGCACACACACTCACTCACACGCACACACACTCACTCACACAGACACACACACACACGCATACACACACACACACACACACAGACACACACACGCATACATACACACACACACACACACTCACACAGACACACACACTCACACAGACACACACACTCACACAGACACATACACACTCACACAGACACACACACACACACACTCACACACTCACACACACACTCACACAGACACACACACGCATACATACACGCACACACACACACACACTCACACAGACACACACACACACGCGCACGCACGTACACACACACACTCACACATCCACACACACTCACACAGACACATACACACTCACACAGACACACAGACACACACACACACACACACACACACTCACACAGACAAGCACACACACACACACACACACTCACTCACACGCACGCACACACACATACACACTCACACAGACACACACACACACGCATACACACACACACACGCATACACACTCACACAGACACACACGCATACATACACACACGCATAAACACACACACACACACACGCATACATACACACACGCATACACACACACACACACACACACACACAAACATACACACTCACACAGACACAGACACACACACACTCACACAGACACACACACGCATACATACACACACGCATACACACACAAACACACACACACACATACACACTCACACAGACACACACACACACACATACACAATCACACACTCACACAGACACACACACACACTCACATGCACACACACTCACACAGACACGCATACACACACAAACACACACATATATATCTGCTCTCAAATAATTATTTTGCATGTCTGTGCCTGCATGAAGTACTACAAACCGATTCCACTGGCACTTATGAAATCATTCTAAGATACTGAAACAACGTTTGTAAAATATTGTACAGACACATGAACACGCTTCAGAAATGATGAATGCTGATGATTCCAACTGTGCCAACTGGCAACAACCCTGCCAACAAACGGTGCCTAAAGACACAAAAAGAGCTCAATTAATATCAAACCCTGCAATTTAACATATGAATATTGTTTTATAAGTACAGTTATAAGTGTGTGTGTGTGGGGGGTGTACACAGCAGGCTAGCATTTAAGAAATACACATTCAGCGATTTGCTGCAGCATGTGCGTCTTAATGCTTTCTGTTTCTTAGTTTCATTTGTTTGTTTTCTGGGCTTTGAATGGATATCTTTCTTGTTTCCATGTTTAACGGGCACAACTGGCATTATAAAACCACTGGCAGCAGCTCTGGAAATAAACAAATCACAGCTTGAGAGAATATAATAAAGAGAGTTTCTCCACAACAGATCTGTCACACAATCGCTCCATGTCTTTGTCTTTTGAGATGCACCTATCGATCTTTCTCTTCTGTGTTTCAGCGTTGCTTATCAGTGTCATGTGTGATATTGGAAATCAGTGTGTGTGTGTGTGTCTTCGGGAGGGTGCATGATAAGGTCACCATGTGTGCGTCTTATTTGTGTGTTTCACCTCAGCCGTCTTTTAATGGAGGTCTGCGCGGAGACACATGGACACACAAACACTCTCTACATGTCTTTGATTATGTAATTAAAGAGTAGGTTTAGTGTTTATATTAGGGGTTAAAGTTAAAAGTGTAACTACAAATGTAATTACATGAAGGTACTTTAAATGTAAGTACAATGCAACACTATTAATGTACATAATAAGTAAATAGTAGCAGATGTTACATAGTAGTTACAGACTATATAGTGGGTCCATTTTTAGGTTTAAATTAGATTTTGAGTCCCAGATTTTTAACCAAAAAGCAACTACATGACACCGGTGACATCTTTGCAAAAATCGTGCCAGTTTCGAGGTGAAATGTCCACTGTGTGGTGCTAAAGCGAGTTAAATATTTCTAAGCTCTATCAAGCCTTATAACAAAGTCCACCTCCCTATCCAAAACTTTAAACCTAATCCTAACTGACCGGCCACTCAAAAACTCATACCGGTTTTATCACACTGGAGTCCTATGAAGAATGAAGACATCAGGTCACACGTAGCGATCATTTCTAAAAGCGTCTGAGATCATTCCTGTGCAAACCACAAACATCAGACGGCCCATTCCACACATAACACACCAAACTCCAGTCCACAGACACACAGAGAGACTCTTACAAACCCAAGAGAGTTTATGGCATCATATGCACACTTTTAATGTTCTTTCAAGGTTGCTGTACTGTTGATCTCTAGCTGGTGTCATTACGAAAAACTCCACTATGATGGACACCTCAACAAAATTGTTTCGAATATACAGTGGTAAGAAAAAGCATGTGAACCCTTTGGAACTACCTGCATTTATGTAGAAACGTCTCTTAAAATCTGGTTTGATCTTCATCTAAGTTACAATAATGAACAAGCACAATCTGTATTACTGTAACTAATATAACACACAAATTATTGTATTGGACTTGGCAAACCTGGCATCCAATTAATGATGAGATTGGAGGTGTGGGTTAGAGCTACTTTGACTTATAAAAAACACTTTTCTAAGTTATCTGGAGCATAGATATTCATCTGTCCACAGTTACACAAATTGTCTATAAATGGAGATGATTTAGTACTATAGGTACTCTCACTAGAAGTGGCCGTTAGATATTCATCTGTCCACAGTTAGACAAACTGTCTATAAATGGAGATGATTTAGTACTATAGGTACTCTCACTAGAAGTGGCCGTTAGATATTCATCTGTCCACAGTTAGACAAACTGTCTATAAATGGAGATGATTTAGTACTATAGGTACTCTCACTAGAAGTGGCCGTTAGATATTCATCTGTCCACAGTTATACAAACTGTCTATAAATGGAGATGATTTAGTACTATAGGTACTCTCACTAGAAGTGGCCGTTAGATATTCATCTGTCCACAGTTAGACAAACTGTCTATAAATGGAGATGATTGAGTACTATAGGTACTCTCACTAGAAGTGGCCGTTAGATATTCATCTGTCCACAGTTAGACAAACCGTCTATAAATGGAGATGATTTAGTACTATAGGTACTCTCTCTAGAAGTGTCCGTTAGATATTCATCTGTCCACAGTTATACAAACTGTCTATAAATGGAGATGATTTAGTACTATAGGTACTCTCACTAGAAGTGGCCGTTAGATATTCATCTGTCCACAGTTAGACAAACTGTCTATAAATGGAGATGATTGAGTACTATAGGTACTCTCACTAGAAGTGGCCGTCCAGCCAAGATGACTCAAACGATACACCGCAGAATGCTCAATGAGGTGAAAAAGATCCCTAGAGTGACAGATAAAGACTTGAAGAAATCATTGGAACAGGTAAACATCTCCGTTCATGAGTCTACTGTACGGTAAACATTAAACAGGAATGGTGTTCATGGCAGGACACCACGAAGGAACCGCTGCTCATTGTGTTTTCTATACTTGTGACTTTGATGAAAATATGATCACATTTTATGACCAATTAATGCATAAACCAGCTAATTCCAAAGGGTTCACATACTTTTTCTTGCCTCTGTACTTTCCTTTTATTCCACACAAAAAAGTATGGTTAAAATGAACAACTATTTTGCCAAATATTTGTGTTCAAGAGGGCAGCATGAAAGGATGTGCTCAACATTGTCCCCTATAGGTGACAGACAATAAATAGAGTGATATAAGGGGGAAGTGTGCTGACAACCCATCAATATGCTGAAAGATAAAACTAACCACTCCACCCGCCCGCCCGCCCTCTCTCTCTGGCATCAAAAAACTCTGCTTACTGTCATCTCGGCATTTCCCACCAACATTTCCCTTCATTTCATTTCCACTATTTCCACTCGGAAAGAAAAGTGTTTCTCTCCATCGAACCAATCAGCTCTTGTGTCTAGAGTTACAAATCTCCATCAGAACTGTCTGTTTAAATCTCTTACAGCCCATGTGTATGTGTAGTCCTCTACACCGACTGTGGGAACCCTTCGTAGGGGACATCATTTGACACGTGACATGTCCCAGTCCAAAACCGTCAGACATTGATTTTACGGTGTTGATTTAGTGGGATCAGGTTACAGGGTCAGGGTCTATCATCAGGGCCCTCTGCCTCTGTTTAAACTACTTATTCTTTACCCATTAGCAGTTAGCAAACTTTCTTGAAGTGTGATATCTTTATACCTCTCTGTTTGAACTCTTTATCATTTCTTCACATATACAACACTGAGAAAAGAATGGCCAACAATGATCTGTGTAGACATTGTAGAATCTGAACCAGGTGGAAACTTCATTATCAGAGTCAGTTCTATAAATACGGACAGACTGTGTCTTCACATTTGTGTGTGTGTGTGTGTGTGTGTGTGTGTGAGAGAGAGAGAGAGAGATAGTGTGTGTTTGGCATCAGGAATTGAACACCTGGTAGGCCACACATTTTCTGTGCTGAATTTGAGGGCAAAACTGTGGAAATCATTAAACATACACAAACATACTCCTAGTAAATATAGCAGAAAAGATTAAGCACTTTCTACATTGACTACGTTAGTTTAAGCGTGAACTTGAAAATATGAAGTAAATTCTACATTCAAACGTAAACATTTATGTAAACTTTATTTATGATTGTTTATTATTTTTACAATGTCATGTATTAATCCTAAAGTAGAAAACCTTGTCATATTTATTTGCTAATTTGAGTAAATTTCACTGGTACATAAAATAAGTACATTTTACATCACTTTTCGAAGCTGGTGTTTCTAGCATGCTTCACTTTTTGCAAATTAACAAACAGTTTTACTGTTAATTTTGTATTTACGTTTGGGAAATACTTGTTTTGTGCAGTCTGAAGTTCATTTTCTACTCAAAATGACCAGTTCATGATCAGCTGTGATGGTGTTTTGTGATGTCTGTGTGCACAGCTCTACATCTTATTAAACAGTGCAAGAAACTTGGGAAATAAAATTAAGTAAATCTTAGTCATTTTGTTCAGTGTAGTACAATGGAGCTGAGAGTACTATACTCTAATTGGTAATTAAAAGAATCATGAAATTAACAAAAATATTTAATAAACAATCATGAAAGGAGTAGCGAAGTAAAGTGAAGTAAATAAAGTGAAGTGAATAAAGTTAAGTAAATAAAGTTAAGTGAAGAAAGTTAAATGAGTAAAGTTAAATGAAGAAAGTTAAATGAAGAAAGTTAAATGAATAGAGTTAAGTAAACAAAGTTAAGTAAATTAAGTAAATAAAGTTAAGTAAATAAAGTTAAGTAAAGAAAGTTAAGTAAAGAAAGTTAAGTGAATAAAGTTAAGTGAAGAAAGTTAAATGAATAGAGTTAAGTAAATAAAGTTAAGTAAAGAAAGTTAAGTAAATTAAGTAAATAAAGTTAAGTAAAGAAAGTTAAGTGAATAAAGTTAAGTGAATAAAGTTAAGTGAAGAAAGTTAAATGAATAGAGTTAAGTAAATAAAGTTAAGTAAAGAAAGTTAAGTGAATAAAGTTAAGTGAAGAAAGTTAAGGGAATAAAGTTAAGTAAATTAAGTAACTAAAGATAAGTAAATAAAGTTAAGTGAAGAAAGTTAAGGGAATAAAGTTAAGTAAAGTAAGTAAATAAAGTTAAGTAAATAGTTAAGTGAAGAAAGTTAAGGGAATAAAGATAAGTGAAGAAAGTTAAGTGAATAAAGTTAAGTGAATAAAGTTAAGTAAAGAAAGTTAAGTAAATTAAGTAAATAAATTTAAGTGAAGAAAGTTAAGTAAATTAAGTAAATAAAGTTAAGTAAAGAAAGTTAAGGGAATAAAGTTAAGTGAAGAAAGTTAAGTAAATAACCTAAAGTAAATAAAGTTAAGTAAATAAAGTTATGTGAATAAAGTTAAGTAAATAAAGTTAAGTGAAGAAAGTTAAGGGGAGAAAGTAAAGAAAGATAAGTAAATAAAGTTATGTGAATAAAGTTAAGTAAAGAAAGTTAAGTAAAGAAAGTTAAGGGAATAAAGTTAAGTGAATAAAGTTATGTGAATAAAATTAAGTAAATAAAGTTAAGGGAAGAAAGTAAATAAAGTTAAGTGAATAAACTAAAGTAAATAAAGTTAAGTGAATAAACTAAAGTGAATAAAGTTAAGTAAATAAAGTTAAGTAAAGAAAGTGAATAAAGTTAAGTGAATAAAGTTAAGTGAATAAAGTTAAGGGAAGAAAGTAAAGAAAGATAAGTAAATAAAGTTATGTGAATAAAGTTAAGTAAATAAAGGCAAGGCAAGGCAAGGCAAGGCAAGTTTATTTATATAGCACATTTCATACACAATGGTAATTCAAAGTGCTTTACATAGTAGAAATTAAAAAGAAAGAAAAAAACCAAGAATAATAAAATAAGAATAATTAAAACAGTTTAGAATAAAAAATAAAAAAAAAATCTAATAAAACACAGTACAAACAGTGGGACACACAGTGGCACAGTGCTCATTCAGTAAATGCACAGCTAAACAGATGTGTTTTGAGTCTGGATTTGAATGTGACTACTGTAGGAGCACATCTGATCTCTTCTGGAACCTGGTTCCAGCTGCGGCTGGCATAATAGCTAAAAGCAGACTCTCCTTGCTTAGAGTGAACCCTTGGTATTTCTAGCTGATGTGATTCTAATGATCTGAGTGATCTGTTGGGTTTATATTCAGTGAGCATGTCTGCAATATATTGAGGTCCTAGCCCATTGAGTGATTTATATACCAGTAATAATACTTTAAAATCAATCCTAAATGTAACTGGGAGCCAGTGTAAAGACCTGAGGACTGGTGTGATATGTTCATATTTTCTGGTTTTGCTCAGAATTCTGGCAGCAGCGTTCTGTATGAGCTGCAACTGTCATATGGTCTTCTTGGGAAGGCCCGTGAGGAGTCCATTACAATAATCCACCCTGCTGGTGATGAAAGCATGCACAAGTTTCTCTAGGTCTTGACTGGAAACAAAGCATCTAATTCTTGCAATATTTTTCAGATGATAGTATGCTGATTTAGTTATTGCTTTGACATGACTACTGAAACTAAGGTCTGACTCTAGAGACACACCAAGATTCCTGACTTGATTTTTAGTTGTTTGACCCCTACCGTCAAGGTATGCATTCACCTTGAGAACTTACTAAATAAAGTTAAGTAAAGAAAGTTAAGGGAATAAAGTTAAGTGAAGAAAGTTAAGTAAATAAGCTAAAGTAAATAAAGTTAAGTGAATAAAATTAAGTAAATAAAGTTAAGTGAAGAAAGTTAAGGGAAGAAAGTAAAGAAAGTTAAGTAAATAAAGTTAAGTGAATAAAGTTAAGTAAAGAAAGTTAAGTGAATAAAGTTAAGTAAAGAAAGTTAAGTGAATAAAGTTAAGTAAAGAAAGTTAAGTGAATAAAGTTAAGTAAAGAAAGTTAAGTAAAAAAAGTTAAGTAAATAAAGTTAAGTGAATAAAGTTAAGTGAATAAACTAAAGTAAATAAAGTTAAGTAAATAAAGTTAAGTGAATAAAGTTAAGTGAATACACTAAAGTAAATAAAGTTAAGTAAATAAAGTTAAGTGAATAAAGTTAAGTGAATAAAGTTAAGTAAATAAAGTTAAGTAAAGAAAGTGAATAAAGTTAAGTAAATAAAGTTAGGTGAAGAAAGTTAAGGGAAGAAAGTAAAGAAAGATAAGTAAATAAAGTTATGTGAATAAAGTTAAGTAAAGAAAGTTAAGGGAATAAAGTTAAGTGAAGAAAGTTAAGTAAATAAGCTAAAGTAAATAAAGTTAAGTAAATAAAGTTAAGTGAATAAAGTTAAGGGAAGAAAGTAAATAAAGTTAAGTGAATAAACTAAAGTAAATAAAGTTAAGTGAATAAAGTTAAGGGAATAAAGTTAAGGGAATAAAGTAAAGAAAGTTAAGTGAATAAAGTTAAGTGAATAAAGTTAAGTAAATAAAGTTAAGTAAAGAAAGTTAAGTGAATAAAGTTATGTGAATAAAATTAAGTAAATAAAGTTAAGTGAAGAAAGTTAAGGGAAGAAAGTTAAGTAAATAAGCTAAAGTAAATAAAGTTAAGTAAATAAAGTTAAGTGAATAAAGTTATGTGAATAAAATTAAGTAAATAAAGTTAAGTGAAGAAAGTTAAGGGAAGAAAGTAAAGAAAGTTAAGTGAATAAAGTTAAGGGAATAAAGTAAAGAAAGTTAAGTGAATAAAGTTAAGTGAATAAAGTTAAGTGAATAAAGTTAAGTAAAGAAAGTTAAGTAAAGAAAGTTAAGTGAATAAAGTTAAGTAAAGAAAGTTAAGAAAGTTAAGTGAATAAAGTTAAGTGAATAAAGTTAAGGGAAGAAAGTAAAGAAAGTTAAGTTAAGTAAATAAGCTAAAGTAAATAAAGTTAAGTGAATAAAGTTAAGTAAAGAAAGTTAAGAAAGTTAAGTGAATAAAGTTAAGTGAATAAAGTTAAGGGAAGAAAGTAAAGAAAGTTAAGTTAAGTTAAGTAAATAAGCTAAAGTAAATAAAGTTAAGTAAATAAAGTTAAGTAAATAAAGTTAAGTGAATAAACTAAAGTGAAGAAAGTTAAGTGAATAAAGTTAAGGGAAGAAAGTTAAGTAAAGAAATTTAAGTGAAGAAAGTTAAGGAAAGAAAGTAAAGAAAGTTAAGTAAATAAAGTTAAGTGAATAAAGTAAAGTAAATAAATTTAAGTGAATAAAGTTAAGTGAATAAAGTTAAGGGAATAAAGTAAAGAAAGTTAAGTAAAGAAAGTTAAGTAAAGAAAGTGAATAAAGTTAAGTAAATAAAGTTAAGTAAAGAAATTTAAGTGAAGAAAGTTAAGGAAAGAAAGTAAAGAAAGTTAAGTAAATAAAGTTAAGTGAATAAAGTAAAGTAAATAAAGTTAAGTAAAGAAAGTTAAGTAAATAAAGTTAAGTAAAGAAATTTAAGTGAAGAAAGTTAAGGAAAGAAAGTAAAGAAAGTTAAGTAAATAAAGTTAAGTGAATAAAGTAAAGTAAATAAATTTAAGTGAATAAAGTTAAGGGAATAAAGTAAAGAAAGTTAAGTAAATAAAGTTAAGTAAAGAAAGTGAATAAAGTTAAGTAAATAAAGTTAAGTGAATAAAGTTAAGTAAATAAAGTTAAGTAAAGAAATTTAAGTGAAGAAAGTTAAGGAAAGAAAGTAAAGAAAGTTAAGTAAATAAAGTTAAGTGAATAAAGTAAAGTAAATAAAGTAAAGTAAATAAAGTTAAGTAAAGAAAGTTAAGTAAATAAAGTTAAGTAAAGAAAGTTAAGTGAATAAAGTTAAGGGAAGAAAGTTAATGGAAGAAAGTAAATAAAGTTAAGTGAATAAAGTTAAGTGAATAAACTAAAGTAAATAAAGTTAAGTGAATAAAGTAAATTGAATAAAGTAAAGTGAATAAAGTTAAGTGAATAAAGTTAAGGGAATAAAGTTAAGGGAATAAAGTAAAGAAAGTTAAGTAAATAAAGTTAAGTAAATAAAGTTAAGTGAATAAAGTTAAGTGAATAAAGTTAAGTGAAGAAAGTTAAGGGAAGAAAGTTAAGGAAAGAAAGTAAATAAAGTTAAGTAAATAAAGTTAAGGGAAGAAAGTTAAGTGAATAAAGTTAAGTGAATAAACTAAAGTAAATAAAGTTAAGTGAATAAAGTTAAGTAAATAAAGTTAAGTAAAGAAAGTGAATAAAGTTAAGTAAATAAAGTTAAGTGAATAAAGTTAAGTGAATAAAGTTAAGGGAATAAAGTAAAGAAAGTTAAGTAAATAAAGTTAAGTGAATAAACTAAAGTAAATAAAGTTAAGTAAATAAAGTTAAGTGAATAAAGTTAAGTAAAGAAAGTTAAGTGAAGAAAGTTAAGTGAATAAAGTTAAGGGAAGAAAGTAAAGAAAGTTAAGTGAAGAAAGTTAAGTGAATAAAGTTAAGGGAAGAAAGTAAAGTGAATAAAGTTAAGGGAAGAAAGTAAAGAAAGTTAAGTAAATAAAGTTAAGTGAATAAACTAAAGTAAATAAAGTTAAGTGAATAAAGTTAAGTAAATAAAGTTAAGTAAAGAAATTTAAGTGAATAAAGTTAAGGGAATAAAGTAAAGAAAGTTAAGTAAATAAAGTTATGTGAATAAAGTTAAGTGAAGAAAGTTAAGTAAATAAACTAAAGTAAATAAAGTTAAGTAAATAAAGTTAAGTGAATAAACTAAAGTAAATAAAGTTAAGTAAATAAAGTTAAGTAAATAAAGTAAAGTGAATAAAGTTAAGTGAATAAACTAAAGTAAATAAAGTTAAGTAAATAAAGTTAAGTAAAGAAAGATAAGGGAAGAAAGTAAAGAAAGTTAAGTAAATAAAGTTAAGTGAATAAAGTTAAGGGAAGAAAGTTAATGGAAGAAAGTAAATAAAGTTAAGTGAATAAAGTTAAGTGAATAAACTAAAGTAAATAAAGTTAAGTAAATAAAGTTAAGTAAAGAAAGATAAGGGAAGAAAGTAAAGAAAGTTAAGTAAATAAAGTTAAGTGAATAAAGTTAAGTGAAGAAAGTTAAGGGAAGAAAGTTAATGGAAGAAAGTAAATAAAGTTAAGTAAATAAAGTTAAGTGAATAAACTAAAGTAAATAAAGTTAAGTGAAGAAAGTTAAGTGAATAAAGTTAAGTGAATAAACTAAAGTAAATAAAGTTAAGTGAATAAAGTAAATAAAGTTAAGTAAATAAAGTTAAGTGAATAAACTAAAGTAAATAAAGTTAAGTAAATAAAGTTAAGTGAATAAAGTTAAGTGAATAAACTAAAGTAAATAAAGTTAAGTAAATAAAGTTAAGTGAAGAAAGTTTAGTGAATAACGTTAAGTGAATAAACTAAAGTAAATAAAGTTAAGTAAATAAAGTTAAGTGAAGCAAGTTAAGTGAATAACGTTAAGTGAATAACGTTAAGTGAATAAACTAAAGTAAATAAAGTTAAGTAAATAAAGTTAAGTGAATAAAGTTAAGTAAAGAAAGTTAAGTAAATAAAGTTAAGTAAATAAAGTTGTGAATAAAGTTAAGTAAATAAAGTTAAGTAAAGAAAGTTAAGTAAATAAAGTTAAGTAAAGAAAGTTAAGTGAATAAACTTAAGTAAATAAAGTTAAGTAAATAAAGTTGAGAATAAAGTTAAGTAAAGAAAGTTAAGTAAATAAAGTTAAGTGAATAAAGTTAAGTAAAGAAAGTTAAGTAAATAAAGTTAAGTAAAGAAAGTTAAGTAAAGAAAGTTAAGTAAATAAAGTTAAGTGAATAAACTTAAGTAAATAAAGTTAAGTGAATAAACTAAAGTAAATAAAGTTAAGTGAATAAAGTTAAGTAAATAAAGTAAATAAAGTAAGGTTGAATTTTATTTTACACTACGTGCACTTGTACGTATTCTTAAAGTGTACTTACCCAAGAAAAGTACAGACTAACAGTAACTACATGTACTTAATATGGGTTATGGTTAGTACAAAGTAATTAGCTCTTGTAATTATGTAGTACATGACTGAGCAGTACTGTCAAATAAAGCACTAACGAAAGTTAAGAAAGTTTTGTTAAGTGAGCAAAGAAAGTGAAGAATGTAAAGAAAGTACAAGCAAGTAAAAAAGAAAGAAAGGATTGTGAGAAATAACATGATAATATAGAGAAGATAACATGAAAAGTAGAAATTAACAAAGAAGAGGAGATCTCACACGATCAGCTGGCACGACAGACAGACGGACGGATGGACGAACAGACAGAGAAGTGAAACCACTATAGAAGAGAACAGCCACTAAACTGTTGGGAAGCCATTACTGGTTACTGCCCCACACCAGCTGTTCACACATGCACTGGTTTTCCTTCTTACCAGCACCAAAATACCATTAAACTCTGATGTAGTTTGTTCATTTATCAGTCGACAAACTTCCAAGCACTTTTATGCAGGATTACACAACACCACTTCTAAAATCTGAACAGAATCTAAAAATAATAGGACTTACACACTTAACGGCTATATACATGGATGAACATCACAAACTCACGAGGAAACACACAATCCCGTTCTAAGAGACATGACCGATGTAAACAAACATGTATGATGGAGAATCGATGCTTGTGGGGGAAAAGTTTAGTGTTTATTTTAGACACACAGAGAGCGTGAGCTGATGCCAACCACAGACAAGTGTTGGGATACAAAGATTGTGATGTCAACACACACACGCACACACACACACACGCACACACGCACGCACGCACACACGCACGCACGCACACACACACGCACACACACACACACACTCTTAAACACACGCACACACACACACACACACACACACTCTTAAACACACACACTCACACTCTCTCACACACACACACACACACACACACAGTGTTAAACACACACACACACACACTCTCTCACACACATACACTCTTAAACACACACACACACACACACTCTCACACACAAACACACAGTCTCTCTCTCTCTCTCTCTCTCACACACACACACACACACACACACACACTCTTAAACACACACACACACTCTCACACTCTCTCACACACAAACACACTCTCTCTCTCTCTCTCTCTCTCTCACACACACACACACACACACACACACTCTTAAACACACACACACACACACTCTCTGTCTCTCTCTCACACACACACACACACACACACACACACACACACACACTCTTAAACACACACACACACACACACTCTCACACAAACACACACTCTCTCTCTCTCTCTCACACACACACACACACAGACACACACACACTCTTAAACACACACTCTCACACTCACACACACACACACACTCTTAAACACACACACACACACACACACTCTCTCTCTCACACACACACACACACACACACACACACACACACACTCTTAAACACAGTACTGATAAATGGAAGTGTTTATGACACCCGTCACATACTGAATTCTGTCCGCAGTCTAATCGTCCACTGATCTTATTAGACTGATCTGAGGTTTACTGCAACTAAAAACCAACTAAACTTAATCTTAGAAAATTATATTCTTAGCCCAGTACACCACAAACACTGCATACTGTGGGTCGTAAGCACGCTATTCAAAACACAGCCTGAAGACAGACTCGGTTTAGACTCGAGATTTATTTTGTGTGGATGTACAGTTCAGCTGCTTCATCGTCTTTGAGCTAAACATGCATAAAAGTGTTTACGTGTTGCTGCCGTTCAATGTAATGCATCACAGATGTGCAGATCTGCATCTGTGCTTTCAACACATGTAAAGAGAAAACGGGTCTATTCACATGCTTGAGCGTCACACGGTGTATCTCCGTTTCACTGATGTCTGCATTCAAGACAATTGTGTATATATAGTAACTGTTCCCCAGCGGGACATTCAAGAGTCACGGGTGAACACTCCAGTCTGAAATTCATTTAGTGAGTTAACACCACGCGACTACAGGTGCAAGTCCTCAGGCTAACATTAATCCATGCAGACAGATCAGAGGAATACTGAATGGTCAATGACATCACAACACTATTTGCATGATCCTTCCTTGCCGTTTTGTTCCCGTTTTGGCTCATTACACCCTTTCCGTCTGAGAGTCACAGTGTTTTGTTAATATCTCCGAGGCCAAATGTATGTTTTTAGTTCTAGTTGATCTTACAGAGGTCATCCTGTGCTTAACGGTGATGCCAAATGCATACGGGTGAGGACAACATGTTCATATTTAATACAACTGTATGATGTAATTTGAGTTTTTTTAAACTGTTATGTTTGCTGTTTTAAGATATTTAAATATTTAAATTATATTGCTATTTTTCCAAAAATATATAGACGTGACGATACTGATCCAAAGAGTTTTACTTATAAATGATACAGAAATGTAAAAATGAAGACACACTGAATGATATGATTCTTTCTAGAAATACAGTAAAAATAAGGGAGGAAAAATAGATTTAAAAACTAAAATGTTGCTATTTTTTGTTACCGCATCGTTTACTGTAAAGCTACTTTGAAGCCATGCGTGTTGTACAAATAATAATATATAAAAATATATTTTTCAAAAATATTTAAGCAAGACTATAGGTGTATGCAATTCAAAGTGTTTTACATAAAAATGATGAAGAAACAGAAAAATAAAGAAACAGATCTTGTTACATACTAACAAGAAATATAGTAAAAATAAGAAAAATGGAAATAACTTGATTTAAAAATATATTCTATTGAATAACAATAATAAATTCTAATTTTACTAGCAGCTAATAATTACTAATAATAGTAATAATATTTTTTTTCCATTTTAAAGTTTTAATATATACTATAATATATTTATTTGCATGAAATAATAAATAATATGCATTATTTTTTTTTTTAAATACTCAAATGCCTTTATATAATTTTTATTAAACATTTTCACGTATGTTTAAAAAGCACAAAAACTTTCTAATATGCATTTCAGTTATTTTTTTAAATAAAAATATTTGATGTATTTATTTATTTTCAATAAATAATCATAATAATTCGCTATTTTTATATAATTTATATATATATAATTTTTATAATAATAATAATAATCATTTACGAATTGAATATACATGTTTGACATTTGAGTTATTTTTAAAATACTAACAGCTAATCATTTATCTTTAGTTAAACTTCTTATGCCCCAAACAGCACACATATGTACATTAAAGGTATGCAAAATAAATAAATAAATAAAAGCACAAACGTCAGTGCGTCGGTGCACATGTGCCAGTCTGGCGAGTTCAAACGCAACTTCGAAAAGAGAAAAAAATCCAAGTGGCAGCTTCCCTTGTGCTGCGCGCGCAGTGCGCTCGTGCTCTCCATCGTGCAGACGGTGGCCACGCGCGCTCCCGCCGCTCCTCCCCGTCTGAAGTCATAGCGCTCGGCGCTCACCGATCCACAGAACACAGCAGCGGAGCAGCGGAAAGTTGAAGTTTCGCACCGCGGACACTTGGCGTGCGCGCCTTTACGCGGATACTTCCCAAAGGGACTTTCAATCGAAACCATTACATAACAGCTTTCCTCGCGCATATGAGAAGAGGAGTTGTTATAAAGCTGGGAGAGAAACGCGAGGACTTGGATAAATAAACGCAGGACTGACGGAACGCATTCGGGACTCTCGCGGTGCGTTTTTTCCGCTGATGCGCTCGAGCTGGTGAGTGATACGTGAAAAGAGTGAAATAGGCGAGAATTAATATATGTGTGTGTGTGTGTGTGTGTGTGTGTGTGTGTGTGTGTGTATAGAGTGCATTACTGTACATTTCCCAACCAAAATACACTTTAAACTTCTCAGGGAATCTTATGCACAGCAAAACTACCCATATGAATTACATCAAGTCATCTTTGCACTATGCATTTATTCATTTGCCAGAAGGAATACTAACAGTTAAACACATGCAAATCAAACAGGACTCAAAAAAAGTGTTGCAACAAAATGTCAAAGCTTGCCAATAATTGTATAAACATTGCATTGGTTAAAGAGCTGGACAGGGGTCAATTAGAAGTATACAGGATAGATGGAGAGCTTCAATGTGAAACAGTCTAACTGTGCATGCTTTTAAACACCTTTAAGTTGTGCATATTACCAGCTCCAAACACCCAGAACATTCCCAGATTCCCTAACTTTAGTATGTATATATCGTTACACACAAACATGGTTTTTAAATGGTATATAATCTTTGTGGAATAAATGAAAAGCTTTGCACGACCAACGCAAACTGGAAATGAACTGGTAACATCCAGTGTTTGACCGCAGCTGGACAATAACATCTCACAGCAGCTTATTTTGGTGCAGTTTGGCTTGATTTAAGGAGTGCGTCCCACATCAAACTCTGGCAGTCTTATGGTTCGACAAACACATTTCTATAAACAGGTTTCATTTGGTTTGCTCGACAGGAGTTCAAAGGTGCTGCCGGTGACTCAAAGAACAATCTGTGTAGTCACACGGGGCATAAAGAAGATTAAATGTTATTACTTTGGCTTTTATTTCACGTTTCACATTCTTAAGCGGTGCCACGTCTAAAATTAGTCCAAGAAAAGGAGGAAGTATTAAAAACGTCTCGTCTTAGTCATAGAAATGTCAGACAGTACACGATGTGTAATGTAATGTACCCAATATAGAACAGAGGGAAAGATTAAAACAAAGGTTCAATGCATGAACATAATATGCATAATGTGATATTAGCATTAGTTTATGCTAACACAGCTACACTAGTTCATTTGTTTGCGTACTGTATAATCAAGTCACAATACGTGTCTTCCTGTAATAGTGCTGCATACATCTCTTTATTACCAAACAGGTGCACACATGATTAAACATGAGCCAGACCAGCATCCCAAACAGACAAAACACTGTGTTGGACTTCCTCAATCCAAAAAACTGACCAGATCTTCACATGTAACAGGTCTTAGTTTGAATGTACGACCGAACGTCTGACTTCGAGATTTTAAGATATTTGCATTTAAAGCCTGACGTGGACGTAACGCACGTGTCTGTTCTGCATATTTACCTCTCATATCTTTAGATAACATTAGCAAAGCTGATATGTAAAACAGCTGCCTTGTGACTAGTGTCTGATTAGCATCTTTGGCTGCCTGAAAACAGCCACAAAATGTTGTTTAATCCAGTTTAAATAGGGTTGGAGGAAAGCGCAACACCACACACCACCTAAACAATCCTTATGAAGCACAATAGAAAGCAAATTAAGTTCTACACTGAGAAGAGTTGTGTATGACTTTCTTTCTTCTGCAGAACACAAATAGATAGTTTAAGAAGAATATATCACCTCTGTAGGTCCATATAATGCAAGTGAATGGTGTCGAGAACTTTGAAGCTCCAAAAAGCACATAAAGGCAGCATGAAAGTAATCCATACAACTCTAGTGGTTTAATCCAAGTCTTTTGAAGGATTATGATAGGTGTAGGTGAGAAACAGATCACTATTTATTAGCTTTTTAATTCGTCTCCCTGCCCAGTAGGTGTCGATATGCACAAAGAATGCGAATCCAACTCTTAAGAGAGACGCGCGATTGGGAGGGCTGTTTAAAAGTGGAGATTTACAGTAAAAAAATGACATAAATATGAATCTGGATATCAACCACACCTATCATGACGCTTCTGAAGACTTGGATTCAACCACTGGAGTCGTATGGATTACTTTCATGCTGCCTTTATGTGCTTTTTGGAGCTTCAAAGTTTTGTACATTGTTAATTTGCACTGCGTGAACCTACAGAGCTGAGAAACTCTTCTAAAAAAATCTTTGTGTTCTGCCGAAGAAAGAAAGTCACACACATCTGGGACGGCATGAGGGTGAGTAAATGATGTACTGTCCCTTTAAATGTCCTATAAATCAGCCCAGAATAGGGGAGATACCGTAGACACTGAAAAGACCAAATGGAAGGTGAGAGAACACTGTGCAATGGGATATGAGGTAAACACAGGATATGAGAAAAGATGAAACTGGAGGGGAAAAGCAAATATTCCTCCATCTGAGAGACTTCATTAAAGAGCTTTGAGAGGTGGACAAACAGCAACAGACGATCAGGCGTATGTAGACTTCCCTATAAGGATGTCTATAAACAAGCTACGCTTAAAGCAACATCGTGTTTATTTCTGATCTTAGAGGAATTGTTCGCCCGCAAATGACAATTCTGTCATTATTTACTCACCTCGTTTTGCACCAAATACGTACGCCTTTCTAAATCTAAAGAATGTCCGTTAATAAGACTTAAGACTTATGATGCCTTCAAAAGACTTGGAATATAGTGCAAAATGTCCTATTCCTTTAAATCCAAGGTAAAAGTGCGACGACGCCATCGCTAGCTTTTGTTAAGGGTAATGGCTGGATTTGCCACCGTCAGCGACATCGTAAAAGCTTTTTTGATGACCACTTCCATGAGTCTGTACTGCAGTTTTACTCTCCATGACCATTATTAAAAATGACTCGGAGGTTTTCGAATGAGCCAAATCGTTTGATTTCATACTTCTGTTGTCTGCGTTACTTATCGACTGTGCAGTCCTTGTTTGTGCGCATCGTCTGCGCCTGCTGTTGTACTTAAAGGGTATAATGAAGCAGTCGTAGCGTGCATGTGTTGAACGCTTTCGTGTTCGCTCACGGTAAAAGTGGTGTACTTTGATACTTTGGCAACGCGATTGACCGGCTAAATCCGATACGGAACACAGAAAACGAAGTATACCCGGGACATTACGAATTCGCTAATTCGTCCTAACTGCTAAAACTGATAATGCTAATTATTAAAAACGATTATTAATAAAAATAATTATGTTTTCGTACGAGCCAACTCGTAGGATTTCGCCATCTCGTAGGATTTCGCCATCTCGTACTAATAATTAAAAAACGATAACAATTATTATTAAAAATTATTAGAAATGATTATGAGGTTTAGAGATACATTTAGGAAACATATTAAAACATCGTTAGTCAGTTCGTACATTTTCTCAAAGGGAGTAAAAGTTTGTTTTTGTACGAGCAAACTCGTGCAACTTTTTACGATTTTGGCATCTCGTACTAATAATTAAAATTATAATAATTATTATTAAAAACTATTTTTATGAATAAGTATTAAAAACGATTACGAGGTTCTTGTACAAGTAGACTCATATTATTTTTGCCTCTTATACTAATTATTAAAAACTATTTTGATTATTAATACAAATGATTACAAATGATTACGAGAATATTTAGGAAATATTTTAATAACTTTGCCTGTTGTTTGTACATTTTTCACAGAGGGAGTAAAACTCCCAAAAGTTTGTTTTTGTACGAGCAAACTAATACCATTTCACCATCTCGCACTAATCATTAAAAATGATTACAATTATTATTAAAACTAATTTTATTAATAATTATAAAAAAAAAGATTACCAGATTTAGAAATACATTTAGGAAAAATTTAAATAACATTGTTTGTCATTCATAAATTTTTCTTAAAGGGAGTAAAAGTTTATGTGTTTGTATGAGCAAACTAGTACGACTTTTTACGATTTTGGCATCTCGTACTAATAATTAAAATTATAATAATTATTATTAAAAACTATTTTTATGAATAAGTATTAAAAACGATAACGAGGTTCTAGTACAAGCCAACTCATATGATTTTTGCCTCTTATACTAATTATTAAAAACTATTTAAATTGCTAATAAAAATTATCACAAATGATTACGAGGTTTAGAGTTTAATTTAGAATAAATGATAAAATTTTAATAACATTGTCGTTCGTAAATTTTCTCAAAGGGAGTAAAAGTCCCATGTTTTTGTACGAGCAAACTAGTACGATTTCGCCATCTCGTACTAATAATTAAAACAATTACAATTGTTACTAAAACAATTCTGCATGAATAATTATTAAAAAAAGATTACGAGGTTCAGGGATAAATTTAGGAAAAATTGTTGGTCGGTTTGTTTATAGGACAGTAAAAGCTGTTTGTTTTTGTACGAACCAACACGTACGATTTCGTCATCTCGTACTTTTATTATGAGACCAGGTTGGACTTAATTCACTGGAACACAAAAGGAGATGTTAGGCAGTATGTTCGCCTCAGTCACATCACTCTCATCCCGTCTGGAACAACTACATTGGCATAAACATTTGAATTTTGCCACTTACACAACATGTCTTTAACAGTGGGGTTAAATTGGCACTGGGCACAATTTGACGAACGTTCCCAAGCTCTTGTTTCCAAATGAGAGGATTTGCAGTGTCTTGCTGATTTTGGTACTCTTTTACACCAATTAGCCAGCATCTCTGCATGCCTGTCCTTCACAACAGTAAGATTAAGAGGTTAGAAGTCAGTGTAAGTGGAGCCAGGGGAGGGGGGTTGACAGGGTGGAGGGGCGAAGAGAGAGAATGGAGAGACAGGGTTAGTCAAACAGCGGATGGCTTAAGGGATTCGACGGGTAGAAACAGCAACACATAAGAAAGAATGCGAGCGCGTGCAAAGGAAAGTCGCAAAAGACCATCAGAACGGGTCCAAACGAACCCAATCAGCGATGACAGA
The DNA here is from genome assembly GCA_032164185.1 of Moxostoma hubbsi. Classification (NCBI taxonomy): domain Eukaryota; kingdom Metazoa; phylum Chordata; class Actinopteri; order Cypriniformes; family Catostomidae; genus Moxostoma; species Moxostoma hubbsi. Next base: position 45,255,014 of record JAVLUX010000007.1, read on the forward strand.
ACTAGTCCTTCAAAAGGTTTTTTGAACAGGAGCTTTCATGAGAAATCAAGACCAGGTCCAGGTGTCTCGGCTTTAGCGCTCTTAAATCCACCCTCAGGCTTCAAAGAGCCACAAAGCCGTGCTGACCAAGCAGAGTATGTGTATGCAGCCCAAACCATCCGCAAATGCTGCCAAGCCAAATTGAAGAGGACCTTGATGAATGGGGCCCAAACGATGCGTTCTGAAGAACCACATCAAACTTTCCTTTAAGTACACACACACGCGATGGTTTCAGGCTTCTCGGTTGTAGCTCATACCCTAAATAACTTGAAAAGACGGCCATTCGTCAAACGCTCTTGCAGGCATTGGGCTATACTTTACCTCTCGCTTGGTCAAGACTGATCTCACTGTGAATTTGGTGAAAGTAGGTTGAAAGTTCTCTAGTGGAAATCGGTCTGTGCTAACCGAATTCGAAGCACCGCTATCATCCTAGTATTGTTTATCTACATGCATACAGAGTACTTGAACATATAACTAATATGACATAATTCTTTTTGCATATTGTGTTGCAGGGAAGTTTGCATATTTACCAGTTTGCATATTGCACTATTTGGTCCACTATGAATACGACAAGAATCAGAAAAATGCTGGTTGGTCCACAAACCAATTTCCCATCCGAAAAACGACGGGAGGGGGTGCACATCCGCACGAGCCGCCACAAATTGCCGCACTTTAGCCAGGCTGTAAAAAAAGAAAACGACTTTAATCTAAGCTTGTAATTACCTCCTGACTGAACTGCAATTAGGAAATGAGACGCTCAGACCAAAGACGCAGAACAGCAGCTCGAGAGCTCAGCAGCATCCAACCACGGCCCTGAACTCTACGCTAGGGTCAAACACTCGACTGCTTGCTATTAATGGCTGATGCAAAGTCAAACAAATTGCCAGATGGACATTAACTCTTTTGAATTCACCCACAAACTGAGAAGTGCAGAATAAGTGTTAGTTTAGCATTTTCTTGTTTAATATTTGGATTTGGAGGTCTGGTTTGGTAGATGATGTGTGTGGGTTGGTGTTTGTTTGAGGGTCAGCGGACAGCGTTTAGTCGTGGAATGTATCGATAAACTTTGTATGCACAAACACACACTTAGTACTGTGGAGTTATGCAGCAAACACACAAGCCTACGCGCAAGTCCACCTTCAGTACACATATACCAGGGCCATATCTCTGACATGCGTGCCATCATGCAGCGCTTCCCTTGCAGCTATTTCAGTAGAGGTTAACGACACTCATATCTGTTTTCAACCGGCACAGGGTGACCTGGCCATTCTGTACGTGCGCTTGCATTTATCAGCAATACATTTATTGCTCATAAATCTTTCCTTGTAACTTGCAGTGTGCTACTTTAAATCATTACTCCTTTGTCAAAGACATTTTAGGGGTCATATTTTAAAATGTCAATTGAGGCTATAGAGCCAAGTTATAATACTAACAAAGAAGTCCTATAAATAACCATTATATGTTGTGTTGGACATGATACCAAGGTATAATTTGAAGTATATGGCAATGACTGTGTATATAATGCTATTCAGTATATCAAAGAGCCATAGTATTACATTGGATGCCATCACTGCATCACGGTATGTATCAAAGTACCATATTATTACCATCTGATACCATCACTGTGTCACGGTATGTATCAAAGTACCATATTATTACCATCTGATACCATCACTGCGTCGCGGTATGTATCAAAGTACCATATTATTACCATCTGATACCATCACTGTATCACGGTATGTATCAAAATACCATATTATTAACATCTGATACCATCACTGCGTCACGGTATGTATCAAAATACCATATTATTGTCATCTGAGACCATCAATGAACCATGGTAAATATCAAATTATTATGGTATTAACATCTGATACCATCACTGTATCGTGCTATAAGAAATCATGGTATTACATTATATATCATTACTGCACCATGGTGTATAACAAGGTACTATGGTATTACATAAGATACAATCACTGCACCATGGTATATATTTTATATTACCATGGTATTCACATTTAATACATCACTGTTCCATAATATATTTGGGAAATACAATTTGTTTTATACTTTTAATACATCACTGTACCATAGCACTGCCCAGAACTTTTTGTGTAAAGCTGGTAAATACAGCTGTAGATGACACTGATTTCACAACCCTCTAAGAAACATCACATATCTGATTGCATTATTTTGGAGTCGTTCTGGACTGGTGCAATATAAACAAACCACTTCATCGAGTTTCATTTAGATTTTTACAGCTCACTGGAGGTAATTTATCATCACTGATTGAATTTGTATAAATTTTTTGGGGGTATTTTGTCAAGAAGGATTGTAGAATTGTTCTTTCAAGATTAACAACACACAACACACATTTTCTTAGTCATGCGTGTCAGAGTGATTCATTAAACTGCGCCTCGAGTAGAGGTTTAAATATGACTCATTGACGTGCCTCTACAATTCAGCAATACCTGAAATGAGATATTTGCACAGAGACACCGGCCTACACGTGTCAGGCACACAACAGGTCATAAGGTGCGACTGCATAGGATATCTCTGTATGTGCTGCGGTATCTCGCAGAGACTAGCTCTGGAACGGTTTGAGAGCGAGACATTTTTGGGTCGCTCTGTAGTGGCCAGAACTCATCTGCTGACAAGATGGGCAAATTGTAGATGTCAACAGCTTATACTTATAAACTACTGATTGATTAAAAAAGGCAGAGAGAAATGTTATTCTGTACCATGATGTATGAATACTACCGTTTAAATAATATATAATTATTAATGACAATTCATTTTCTTCTTTTTCATTTACTTTTTATATTGGGGGGATATTGGATCCAGATGCAGATTTGTGCTTTAAAGAATGCCACAGTATTACCACCCCAGCTTTCCACATAATCTGCCACAGATCATATGGGTGTTTTGGATTGTATGTTACTCAATGACAAGCCCACATTCAACACACATGCAATGCCTGAACTGTGTGTGTGTGTGTGTGTGTGTGTGTGTGTGTGTGTGTGTCGGATAAATACTCCTGGGCGTCTGCAATGCTTCACTTGACTGTATTCGACACCTCTGGAATCTGCGGTGTTAAAATGACAGCACTCTGCTCACTCAATATCCATCACAAAAATCGAGCTGCCGTTACCTTAACAGGCATAAAGCTACAGTTGTTTGTTTTCCTGCTTGACTGTCAATCACCTAAAGAGTCCCATCTGTTCAGGGATTTCCACAAATGTGTAAAAATGTGAAGGAATGCAAGAAGCTGAAAAGGAAAGACGAGAAAGAAAAGTAGATTTGAACATTTTCAGGAGAAAACTTGAGTGGTGGTTCCCATGCAAAAATTGTAGTTCTGACTGGTTGCTAGGGCATTGCTAGGTGGTTGCTAAACTGTTCTGAGTGGTTTTGGCACGTTACTACTGCATGGTGTTCAGAGTGGTTGCTAGGGCATTGTTATGTGTGTTCTACGTGGTTGGCATGTTGCTATTGCCAGGGTTATTGACTGCTAAGGCATAGCTAGGTAGTAGCTAAAATGTTGCGAGTGGTTTTCGGCATGTTGCTAATGCTATGTTAATCTGGTTGCTAAGGCATTGCTAGGTGGTTGTTTTTTTCGGATTTATTTTTATTTATTTATTTTTTTCAATTTGGAATGCCCAATTCCCAATGTGCTTTTTAAGTCCTCGTGGTGGAGTAGTGATTCGCCTCAATCCAGGTGGTGGAGGACGAATCACAGCTGCCTCCGCATCTGAGACCGTCAACCCGCGCATCTTATAATGTAGCTTGTTGAGCACGTTGCCATGTGCATGTGGAGGCTTTACGCCATCCACTGAGGCATCCACGCTCAACTCACCACATGCCCCACTGAGAACGAACCACATTATAGCGAGGTTACCCCATTTGACTCTACCCTCCCTAGCAACCGGGCCAATTTGGTTGCTCGGGAGACCTGGCTGGAGTCAGGATGCCCTGGGATTTGAACTAGCAAGGGGTGGTAGCCAGTGTCTTTACCACTGAGCTACCCAGACCCCCGCTAGGTGGTTGTTAAAGTGAGGTTTGTTTTTGTTTTTTTTGACACATTACTAATGCATGGGTGTTCTGAGTGGTTGCTAGGGCATTGCTAGTGGTTGGTAAAGTGTTCCAAGTGGTGTCTGGCATGTTGGTAATGCTAAGGCATAGTGAGTGATTGCTAAGGTATTGCTAGGAGGTAGATAAAATGGTGGGAGTTTTTTTTTTTTTTGTCACGTTAATAATACTAGGGCTTTCCAACTGGTTGCTAGGCCATTGCTAGTGGCTGGTAAAGTGTTCAGAGTGGTTTTGGTACATTGCTAATGCTAGGGTGTTCTGAGAGGTTGCTAGGGCATTGCTAGTGGTAGCTAAAATGTTATGAGTGCTTTTTGTCTTGTTACGAATGCTAGGGCTTTCCGACTAGTTGCTAGGCCATTGCTAGTGGCTGGTAAAGTGTTTGAAGTGGTTTTATGCATATTGCTAATGCTAGGACATTGTAATTGATTACTAGGGCATTGCTAGGTGGTTGCTAAAGTATTCAGAGTGGTTTTGGTACATTGCTAATACTAGGGTGTTCTGAGAGGTTGCTAGGGCATTGCTAGTGGTAGCTAAAATGTTATGAGTGCCTTTTGTCATGTTACGAATACTAGGGCTTTCCGACTGGTTATAGGTCAGGACTGGTGGTTGGTAAAGTGTTTGAAGTGGTTTTTGGTGGCATGTTGTTAATGCTAGGTTGATGTAAGTGATTGCTAAGGCATTGCAAGGTGATAGCTAAAATCTCATGATTGGTTTTGGCATGTTGCTAATTCTAGGGTGATCTGACTGATTGCTAGGGCATTGCTAGGTGGTTGCTAATGTGTCCTCAGTGGGGGGGGGGGGGGGGGGGGCACATGGCTAATGTTAGGGTGGTCTGAGCGGTTGCTAGATGGCTTCTTACTGGCCAAATCAAAAGATCCCACCCCCAGGTCTTTTGGGGGCCAGTTGCACCAGCTATATTTAAGTTACAACTTTGCCTAATACTTTCATCACGAGCAAACAAGGTTTGAACATTAACCGTAACAAGATCAAATTGAAGTTCACAACTTTTTAACACTTTTGTGTACAAATTTGAAGGCTATTGACTGGATCAATACAGTTAAACGTCATATTATGCGACTATGCATTCCTTTATAACCTGCTAGTTAAGTCTTGCCTTAAGAACAGCTGGTGCAACCAAATTAAGCACTGACTTAGTTACAAACGTCCCATCTTACGTGAGACCTTACGCACAGCTGGTGCAACCCTACCCTGGTCTCTAGATATGGCTCGGGCCCCTCCGCCAATGTAAGTCTTATGGATTTTTTTACCCGATTTGTCATCTATCGCCAGGGGAAAATCACTTAGTCACCAAGTCTGATCACTTCGAGTTAGTGTTCAAATACAAACTCAAAGTACGAGCAATAGTAATAGTAATACTTGCTATAGCAAAACCACAAATTAAAGAGTGTGGAGATATTTCACCATCTGTTGGACACAAACATCCAGAGACAGGCCCCTACGTGTGCCCACCCTTTTCCTCCCTCCAAAAGTGCTCTTCCTGAAACATTCCAGCTGCTGCCTACAGTTGGACATACAACTACCTGACGCTGTCTGAATCTATGTCCTTCTCCTCTTACAGAGCTAACGGAAGACGTAGAGTGAAGGAGAAAGTGGAGTGGACAAGAGGAGAAGAACTGTCCCGTCATACACTCTGGTGAGTCTTGAAAGCAGGCGGTATGTGACAACACTTTGGGGAAAAATATCAGAATGCCGTCGACCCTGACGAAGGTCTGTTAGTGTTTATTGGAGCATGGGAGTCAGAGTTTAGAACTCACTTAAATGATCTGGCACGCCAAGCTTCCAAAACCACACATTTGGCTGAGGTTGTCGAATAAACCACAAAAAAATCCCGTTTCAATAAGCCCCCTCTCAAATTAGTTTGAGAGCTTAATGAAAAGTTGCCTAGTAATCAAGTGTGTGTTTGTGAGCATATGGAATGCAATCGTGCTGAGGAAGGAGGTAAAGTACCCAGAGGTGTTCAAGTTTAGTTCCACCTCTAATCAAACACACCTGAAGCAGTTAATCAGGGTCTCCGAGTTCACTGGAAAATTACAGTCTGTTTTGTAAGCGCTCACTCGCTGTAGGATAGGACTGTATCTAAATGTGCACAGTTCGATTTTACATTTACACTTTACATTTATTCATATAGCAGACGCCTTTATGCAAAGTGACTTTCAAAGGAGAAATACAGCATGAGCGATTCATTCATACGTTTCTGCATCCATAAGCAGTGTTTTTCATTGAGTTTGAATCAATTAAGCAACTCACTGTTTTTCAGCTTTTGACTTAATCACCAGCAGTCCATGTGGAGGGCAGGTCTTCAAGGTAGGTCGGCCTTCTTTGGCCTCGTGGTGTGGTCGTGTTTGTAAAAAGGCAGGGGAGTGTGTCTATTAAGTTTATGAGGGGCGTTCCACAGCCTGGCCAAGCATAACGCAGCAGTCAAGACTTGAGCACTTTTAATGGGGTTGGGGGTTCTTGTATTGTACCACCTGAAGTCAGACAAGCACTTTTGTCGAACTGCCCCTCACCTGTTTGTGGCCTGTCCCAAAAAAACCCAGCAATGGCCTCCTTTGTATCCTGTTTTCCCCTTGAACTGGACATAATAAGACAACATATAAAAGACAAGGGTTTTTTTTTTGACCACACTAACGCGTTTAAGTTTGAAACGTCCATTTTCAGTTTCCAAAAAGTCAACGTTTTATCAAAGTACGCTGTACATGGCAAAAAAATAATTTTTTTACTTGGTATTATTGTCTTTTTTCTAGTAAAACTATTCAAACATTCTTAAAACAAAACATATTTAATTGAGAAGCAGATTTCAGATGTTTTTAGAGAAATCAAACCAAATTTAATAAGATTCATGCTTATATCTACAAAACATTATTTGACGGTGGTATCATTTACCCCATTGGCAAATATTTCTTTCTTGTTTTAAGCATAAACTCCACCACATTTGTTTAGATTTCTCCGAAAGTAGACCTTTCTCTTAATATGTTTTACTGTAACTGTGGTCCTTCAAAGGGGGCAATTTAAAGAGGCAACTATTCAGAGTGGGTTTAAACGTGCAAACTGTCTAGCAGCTAAAGCACACCATGCTGTTAGCATGCTAACTAAAACACTGCTGCTAAAAATATTAAAAAAAAGTAAAATAAATGTATTAATCGACTAGTCCCTAGTACACACAAACAAATTTGCAGCTAAAGGAATTTATCCCTGGCCCAAGCGGTAATAAATTCCTCCTATTCTGGAAGCAGCATCTGTCAACACTATATCTTTCCGCCCAAGTCTTCAAGTTGCTGTTTAGCATAAAAGCTGAAGCGACGTTACTCAATACTCCAGTACAGTGACTCCAGTAGTGACATCCTGCTCATATTTGTTTTACACCAAGCTCGCAAGTTCTCCTACATATCCAGTTCACCCTGAGCCTCGTAGGTACCCGTGTGTGTTAGTGTTTGGATTTGTTTCTCAACCAACCCTCAAGAGCTTGAGTCTGCATTGCAGTCATTTACACAAGAGGAGAGAGAAGGTGCTACGATAGATTTAGCACCATCCTAAACCCCACTTACAGCACAATGCTAAGATTTAACAAAACTAAACACACGGTTAGACGAACACTGGCAAACTGAGCCATGTGCTTCACCGATTAGCAACAGAATAACACATGCAGTTTCCATCCACTAACCCTCACACATACGAGTAGAACAGAAAACAAGGGGCCGTCTCTGTGTGATGATGGATGGGTAAGCTTGAAGAGGCACCTGGGATTGGTCAAATTCAATTGGGCAATGTGTTTAAAGCAGGGAAGACTGTTTACAGAGTGCATGGTTAGCGTGTACAAGGATGTGTATATTGGGAATCGAGAGGCCTCTTTCGTTCTACTCTTCACGAATCCTCCTCTCTCTTTGTACCTTTAGGCTTAAACGGCTCTCAGGTCTCTGCGGAGACGTCTGAGGGAAAGTTATGAAGTTGTGCCGTGAGTGTTATACCCGCCAGGACACTTAAGAGGTCCACGGCCTCTGATTTCTGGAGCCACCCAAAACTGAAAACTTGGCAGTCTTATTCACAAACTATTGTGTAAAAAATGTGTATATACGTGGGCAGAAAAGGAGCTCATGCAGGGGCAAAACTACAATATACTGCATGCAGTACATGCAACATAAAGCGAATGATCCCAATGAAGGTGAAACGTTTAAGTGGTCGCCAAAGTTGACATTGCGTACCAACCCATAAATGGGTAGCTGCGCCCCTGAGTGTTAACACATAAATATTCCAATGCGAATGAATGCATGGTTACATCATCTACACAAGACACGACCAGTGTTGTACGTATAGAAGTTGACATGCACGGACAATCAGCTTTGAGCTGTAGCGTCAAGCATGTGCATTGAAGTTGAACGGGTCGTCCCTAAACTATAGTAGAAAGCATCATTGGTTACAACTGGAGGGATTTGCTTTTGATGAGCATTGTGCTGCTTACGTATGGTGTAGACAGGGTGTTACTGAGTAAGGCTCTTTGTTTTCTGGCATGCACCTGATAGAAAGTGTTGCTGGTTGAAACGTGTTGATAGACAGCTCAGGTATAAGCTCTCCGAGACAATGGACTTGCATGACCAGCAACCAAAGACTTTATCTGGTGACCCATCCATCTTGCGCGTCTAAGCTGTCTGTGGGATCTTGGAATGCAACCAATGATGAGCCAGTGGTCAAACAATACGTTCTTTTGTAACATATAAGGCAATAGATGGATCAGCTTGTCATGTTTATCTTTTATCACGTGTGTGCAAGATGCATGAGTGGGTTATGAAAGACGGCCCCAAGGCTTGCAGGCTCGAAAAATCACCAACGGAAAAGAATGCCAGTTACACAAGCAGGTTATAACGAGCCAAGTTTCATGATCATCTGGATTGAGGAAAAATGCCCACTTCCAAATTCTGTCAACAACTACACATAACAACATACCTAGACAATTACATGTCTTGCTGCACACTGCTCTTTCAATATACCAGTCAAAACTCATGCAATGTGGAAAAGGAGCTTGAGGTCGAGAATCTGGAGAATGATAAGTGCTGTGATGGTTCCAAAGTTTTGGCAAGTTGCGGACAAACAAAGGCATGCGTCCTCACACGCCAGCAATGCATGATGTTACTGTTTTTATACATTTTCGTCATAGTGTTCTTCTCTTATCAGATGGCTCTTTGTGTACACTCAGTCTTCCAGGTTAGCATGATGTGTTGCGTTACTGGCACATGATTTCACCCGTATGTGTGAAAGCAGCTGACTGATAAAACTGATCTTCGAGTGATGAAGGCTCTTAAACAACTGTCACACTGACAAGAGATGTAGATCTGATTCCACACATTCCCACCTGTTGCACTGTCAATAAGCATGTCTCTGGTGCAAACAAACATGCATGACACGCATGACTACGAATATTAAACATCTACCTGGTGGCGACTTTTAGGTACGATACAATGTTTACTATGTCTATCACAAATTATCAAAATTATATTTGAACAAAGAGGAAAAGGTTCCTACATAAGCTATGAGTATATAACCCTCTATTTGCTTAAATGAGTTTGAAAGGGTTACTCAGTTTCAGCCTCTCTTAAAAGGACATAAATAGACACTCTACAACTTTTTAGCTCTCTATGCCCAAGCATCACTCATAGAGAGTGGTGGCGTAGTGGGCTAAAGCACACAACTGGTAAGCAGAAGGTTGCTGGTTCGATCCCCACAGCCACCACCATTGTGTCCTTGAGTAAGACACTTAACTCCAGGTTGCTCCGGGGGGGATTGTCCCTGTAATAAGTGCACTGTAAGTCGCTTTGGATAAAAGCATCTGCCAAATGCTTAAATGTAAATGTAAGTATCATAATTTCTGTTTGCTGTTATTTGTGATTTGGATAACTCTCTCTCCCTTACTGCGTATGTGTAAGCCATCATAATGTCATAACATGCTAGCAAATGTTGCATTTCTAATACCAGTTGGTATCTGTCCAATATCGTGTCAATGCACACTCAACTCAACTCCGTTATACCGCCAACCAGTAGTTGTTTTGCTCAAACTCTTTTTGAAAACGAATGACTTCTGGTTGCTACTAACAGCTGTCAATGTCAACGGCCTTTAAGGAAGAAAAAAAGACATCATCTGTATATATAAACTGTTGCTGGCTTGCACTGGGTACTTCAAAGACTGCCCAAAGATCACCATTGTTCTTGTGTAACCCGAGTAAGCCTAAAGGGTCATATCTTTCTTGGTCCTTGGGTGACTTTTGACCTCTGCTACCCTGTTGCACAAATCTGCACCCCACTCAACTGATCTCAGATCACATTTTAAACTTTGCAGGGTTATTTAATTCCTTACTTAACTGAGATTGACGGCAATGCATACTGATCGACACATCACAATAGATTGTGATTAACAATCTATGTCGAAAATCTTAAAGTCAGCGTTAAGCATAGATATGGGTTTATAAGAAGTACCTTAATAGAGAGCTAATCTAAATGAAGAATCTCTCTGTATGGTGACTGAGATGGAGGCATGCTGACAGCAGGGCTTTGTGTTGTTTCTGGCTCATTTATTAAAGCCATTTAATGATAAAGGATTGCTGATGGAGAACATCAGGTGAGCTATGAATCCAGACCTATGCAAACAACCATGAAATAAGGTATGCTAGAGGCCCTACATCTGACAAAGCCAAAGAGGGTTAAAGAAGTAGTTAGGGTTCGGGGTTAGGGTTGAAGTTGGCTTGGCAAAGCCTTGCCTGAAAATAAAAGCTAGAATAAGTAAAGTTTTACAGGCCAGATAGTGGTGGATGTATCTGTCTGTCCATGCACGCAGTACATGATTGAATATTGATTGAATATTTAAAGAATGACAAGATCGACAAATATGTAAGACACGTGCATGTAAATGCTCTCATTGTTTAAGTTTAATTGGCATCAAACTTCTGTGCATTTAAATGTACTGACTGTGTTGGCTTTGTCAAGCTAACATCATGAATCCTTACATTAAGCAAACATGTATATCCATTTCTTTTTGGATTTGCATACTCTTAAGTGCACAGTTGAGAAGCAGACTGTCTTTCTTTTCCATTTCGCTCTCACCCACATGGCTCGTTCCTGGGGTTTCTCGCAAGGAGAAACAAGCAGCAATGTGGCTGCAGTTCGGCTTAGTCCACGGCGTCTGCGCAGGCACCCGTCCGGAGCGTTGGGTTTCAAGGCACCCCGGGGGCAACAACAGGCTTAAGGCACATTCCTGTGCTCAGGACTGTAATACAACCTGCGTGTACCTGCAGCAAAACACGGCCTTTCTATCATCTCTGATGTTACAGGCATTGCAATACAAGGCTGCAATGGAATCGGGTTGCAGACAAAACACAAAACTACAGACATGCCTCCTTATACCCTGCAGACGAGCAACTAATTGGACGGCGAACACTGTTGATTCTTTGTTTCATTAATACAAGTACACTACCGTTCAAAAGTTTGGGGTCACTTGTCTGAAATGTTTCTCATGATCTTAAAAATCTTTTGATCTGAAGGTGTATGCTTAAAAGTTTGAAATTAACTTTGTAGACAAAATATTATTCTGCCAAAACATATACATTTATTTAATTACAAATCTAAAATTTCCTAAAAAAAAAAAAAGTTTTTGAAATGGATGACTTGGATCAAAATATGAAGAAAAGAAGCCAATAAGTGCCCAACATAGATGGGAACTCCTTCAATACTGTTTAAAAAGCATCCCGGGGTGATTCCTCAAGAAGTTGGTTGAGAAAATGTCACGAGTACATGTCTGCAAAATCTAGGCAAAGGGTGACTACTTTGAAGATGCTAAAATATTACATAGTTTTGGATTTATTTTGGATTTTTTGGTCACAAAATAATTCCCATATTTCCATTTCTATTATTCCATAGTTTTGCTGACTACTATTATTCTAAAATGTGAAATAAATAAATAAATAAATAAAGAATGAGTAAGTGACCCCAAACTTTTGAACGGTAGTGTATGTCAGGCTGAGGTTGTGATCAAAGATGGTTATCTTCACCACCGTGAAATATCTAAGGGATCATATTCAATGCATTCACTATAACAGCGGAGGATGATGCAGCTCTTTAGAGGTTATGTAATTAAAGCTAGACTATATTGTAAAGGAATAGTTCACCCTACAATGACAATTCAATCATTTACTTCCTGTATTGCAATCATTGGTATAACACATTTGAATGTTTTAAAAATGTGAATGAGATTTGAAAGCAGCGGCTTAGGGTACATTCTGGTCTGTACCTCACAAAGTTACCATGTGGCTTTAGAAGACATGGAATATATTGTAGGAGTCATATGGACTACTTTAATGTGCTTTTCGGGGTTCGTTTTGTCCATTTTGGAGTTTGAAAGCCACTAGTTGCTGTATGCATTCAATGCATGGAAAACAATAGCATCAACATTCTGCTAAAGATCTCCTTTTGTGTTTGATAAAGAAAAAAAGAGAGTCCTAAGTGTTTGGTATGACATGAGAGTAAGCAAATACATTTTAAGTATTCAAATCGTGCGATCCGGTCTCTCATCCGTGTATGCAAACGGTTTTTAAAGGAATATTCCTGGTTCAATACAAGTTTAACTCAATCTACAACATTTGTGGCATAACATTGATTACCACAAACTTGACTTTTCCCTCCTTTTCTTAAAAAAATAAAAAGCAAAAATATGGGTTACAGTGAGGCACTTACAATGGAAGTGAATGGGAACAATTCGTAAACAATATGCGTGTTAACATGATTTCAGTGTGATACAATCACTTACTAACCCTTTCTGTGTAGTTATTGCCAATTTTACAACTCCGTTGCCATGGCGATGTAACACTGTAAACCCTAAAACGACACATTTTACAGCTCAAAAAATACAAAATATTTAACAGAAGAATTAATGTGTGCTTTATAATTTTAAACCCTCCAAAAATTGGCCCCATTGACTTCCATTGTAAACGCCTCAGTGTAACCTCGATTTTAGTTTTTTTAAAGTAAAGGAGGGACGAGTCGAGATTATTTTATGTGGCAATCAACGTTATGCCACGAATGCTTGTATTGAACCCGGAATATTCCTTTAAGAGTCATTAATCTGCCTTTTTAATTCAGACAAATCTTAAAATCTTTCTGTTTTGAGCATGCAATAAATGTTTGCCTTCTGTTATCCTGGTCACAGCTTTAAACCCTAAACCGAAAGATGGCTTTCTTCAAATAATGATCAGCCAAACATCACACACATGAGCGAGCTGGATCGCCTAAAGAAAAAGTAGGCAAAGAGTGCACGCATTTGTCCAAATAAATAAAATACCTTGGGTCAAAGGCATCAATCAGTGTGTCACTCTCTGTGAACTTCAGCCTTGGCTTTGATGTGTCTTTGAGTTTTTGTTGCGGTCGCATTAATACACAGTGAACTTAACATGAAATCTGACGCTGACAAAAGCATCACTGACGAATACTGCACAAGCTATTCTTTCTTCTAAATCCTCCAATTATTCTCTCCTCTATTGAATTATCAAATGTTCCTCCACAGAGCTTTTCATAGAACGGGAATCTGGCATCAAGTTTAACAGGTATTGTCACATTGCGTAATAATGCAAACACTTCCGTAGGTTGTAAGTGTTAATAAGCACAATGTTGAAACTGCCGTATTCAGGTGAACAGATGACATGCTTCCAGAGGCTGACGGTGACATCGTTCTCTGTGCAGCTCTCATAATATTTCCCTCTTCTTTTTCGAACTCTTGCTGTCATGAATGTGTGTTATACGGCCATTGTGGGTAACAGGATGCAGCTGTGTACAGGTGAAGCAGTGGTTTTATGGGCGTTAGGGGTTCCCGAGAGCTCCTACATAGCTACTAACAAGCAAAACGTTCCCTCTGCTGTGAAACGCATCAAGATCATCTCGTTCACTTCACACATAACTGTCTACTTCCTAAATTACACAACATTACTTTCCTTCTTTTCCTCCAGTCACTATCCTGGTTCAGAGCACAAGGAGGTTTTTCTGAAGATATAAACTGCCGTCCTGGCTCTGGACAATTTTTGGGCCCCTTCAATCTCCTGGCATCGGGCACCTTCACAGTCCTTGCTGATGAGCTCATTCATTCTCCCTCTCTCTCACTCTCTCTCACTCTCTCTCTCTCTCTCTCTCTTACTCACTCACTCTCCCTCTCACTCTCTTTCTCTCTCTCTCCCTCTCCTTCTCTCTTTCTCTCTTTCCCTCTCTCTCTCTCTCTCTCTCTCTCCCTCTCTCTCTTACTCACTCTCCCTCTCACTCTCTTTCAATTCAATTTCAATTCAATTCAATTTAACGAGCTTTATTGGCATGACAAAGACATTTTGTATTGCCAAAGCAGTTACATAGAAAACAGAACAGGAACTAAACTAAGACATGACAACAATAATAACTATAAAGAAATAACATGCAACATTATTTAGGGTCAGTAACAGGGGTAGGGGATTGGGGTCAGGGGTCATCAATACATCATGTGTTGTTATTGATTTGAGTTCTGGTTGTCCCGCAGGTTTCTACAGGATAGTACAAATCTTGCGGCTATATTTGCACATTCCTCTTTTTCACCCAGAATAAAACACATTTTTTGTGTCGGGGTGCATGCATTGAAATCTGGACATATGTTGTTAATTTTGTGGTAATATTTGTTTCTAATTGGTTGGTATTTTGGGCATTCTGTGAGGAAGTGCAGTGCTGTCTCAATCACTCCCAGGATGCATTGGGAGCACACTCTGTCCTCGCGGGGCAGCCATGTCTGTCTGCGGCGGCCCGTCTCTACGGCCAGACTGTGCTCTCTTTCTCTCTCTCTCTCTCTCTCTCCCTCTCTCTCCCCTCTCTCTCTCTCTCTCTCTCTCTCGCTCTCTCTCTCTCTCTCTCGCCCTCTCTCTGCGCTGTTGTTTTCTTTTCTTTCAGAATATATAAAGAGCCATAGAGACAATGAAAAGAGAAGGCATTTCCCTTCCCTGAAACTTGACAGCTTTATTCTTTTGTGTTTTGCAGTAAAAGCCTTGAGCAGTAACGCTCTCGTGAACAGCTATTTAAATCAAGTTTTAATAGCAAATATATGCATCTCTTTGAATGAGCCAGTGCCATCCCGGGATATGCAAATCAACAGAACGATACGTTGACGACCAATAATAGGAACATAAAGAGACGTGGTCATTACCACACTCTCATATTGTGCTAAACACGTGACTTTCTTTCGTAGAACACAGAAGTAAATGTTAGGCAGAATGATTAATCACATACACTTGACAGGTCTCTCTCTGTTACTGGTCTTCTGTCTCCAGCACAGAGGCACTTGAGTTAATACCGCACAACAGGGGAGTCACTCGGCACTGATTTCAGAGCTTAAATGTAATCCAGATAGAGGGGTTTTTCATCAGTTGACTGATAAGACTGGGGCGGCCAGAGAGAAGAAGAGAGATGGAGCATCTCTAAGTGTCGGGATGGGGGCTTATCTTCATACCGGCCCTACTCATGGATCCTTTTCAAATCTCCCTTCCACCATTAATGCCTTGTCTGTCCGCTAGACACATCCATCCACCCACTGTTATGCTAAGAGTATACACAGTTTTTCCAAATGCCGTTCCATCTTGCGCACAGTCGAGCGCTCTAGCTTTTCGAAATATACGCTTTTGACCGCAAGCCCGTACAGATGCGCTCGTCGCATGCACACTATAACTGCTTTGTGATACTCTATAGGAATGTCAGCGGCACGTGCTCGCTCGACAACGCGCAAAGACTGAAAAATTAGGCTGCAACGGAAAGTCTGCGCATACTGATGACGAAATTTGCAAGAGATTTGCCGGCCTGCAGAAAACCGAAGTATACTTTGACCTTTAGCGAAGCTACTTTGATATTTCGCAAACCCCAAATTTATAGTCAGATTATTTAAATAGGTAACACTTTACAACCAGGTTCAGCTCTGACTATCACCCCTGGAGTCGTGAGTTTGAATCCAGGGCGTGCTTAGTGACTCCAGCCAGGTCTCCTAAGCAATCAAATTGGCCTGGTTGCTAGAGAGGGTAGAGTCACATGGGGTAACCAAATTGGCCCGGTTGCTAGGGAGGGTAGAGTCACATGGGGTAACCAAATTGGCCCGGTTGCTAGGGAGGGTAGAGTCACATGGGGTAACCAAATTGGCCTGGTTGCTAGGGAGGGTAGAGTCACATGGGGTAACCAAATTGGCCTGGTTGCTAGGCAGGGTAGAGTCACATGGGGTAACCAAATTGGCCTGGTTGCTAGGCAGGGTAGAGTCACATGGGGTAACCAAATTGGCCTGGTTGCTAGGGAGGGTAGAGTCACATGGGGTAACCAAATTGGCCTGGTTGCTAGGGAGGGTAGAGTCACATGGGGTAACCAAATAGGCCCGGTTGCTAGGGAGGGTAGAGTCACATGGGGTAACCTCATCGTGGTCACTATAATGTGGTTCTCGCTCTCGGTGGTGAGTTGTGCGTTGATGCCGCGGAGAATAGCGTGAAGCCTCCACTCCTGCTACGTCTCCACGGTAACGCGCTCAACAAGCCACGTGATAAGATGCGCGGATTGACGGTCTCAGACGCGGAGGCAACTGAGATTCGTCCTCCGCCACCTGGATTGAGGCACGTCACTACGCCACCACGAGGACTTAGAGCGCATTGGGAATTGGGCATTCCAAATTGGGGAGAAAAGAGGAAAAAAATAAATGTTCATGTTCATATCGGCATATACCAATACTTTTTTAAAAGTTGTATATAACATTAGTTAATGTACAATGAAATAACCTGACCTAACAAAAATTTAAAAAAAATTGTATTAACTAACATTAACCAGGATTAATCGATGCTGTAAAAAATATATTGTTCATTGTAAGTTCATGAAACCAAATGCATTAACTTATGTTAAATAATGGAACATTTCTGTAAAATTGAACCAAATAATTAAATTACAGTTAATCTACTTATTTGGTAAAGTAGTTAACTACACTACAAGCTATATGAGCAACAAGTTTATAATTATATAATTACATAAATTAAGATAATTACATTGAAGACATTTTAGGGTGCCATATTTATAATACATAATCAGATGTTACATTTATTTTATTTATTGTTATTTTTATTATTATTATTATTAATTTAATGTATTTGTTTTTGCAGTATTTATCTGGCACAAAACAATGTGTATCTGAATTAAGGTGACCAGCATTTTAGCAGATAAAACGACACGAAACACAACTAATAAAATTAGAAAACTTTCTTAAATAAAAACGTCAACATACAAATAATAAATATAATATTATTTATAAATATTTCACAACAAATAAAGGTGTAAACGCAGCATTTGGACTTTATGAGCAGGGAAATTAATCAGTGAATAGTTTTTTTTTTTTTTAAGTAGTTCATTGAAAATAATCATCCAAACAAACCAAAACCCAAATTAATAGGAACAATTTATCAGATGATGAATTTATTTGATTTATTGTTATTATTATTGTCATTTCGCAACTTTTAGTGGTATTTATCTAGCACAAATACAAGGGTGACTAAATACTAAATACAACTATATATTGCTCATTGACAGTAACCATCGCAAATCAAACTTATTCGCTAAATGTTCATAGAAAAGTTTGGAAATCGAGCATTAGGCCTTGTACCATGTTGCACCACCACGAGTTGCTTCCCTCAAGTTCAGGAAGGGAGGATTCGTGCATTATCCTTGTTCACCTATCGAGTCCGACAGGTCTCTCTTCTCATGCCAGATGATACCCTGAAACACTGATCCACAGTCTCAAAACATTGTGCTAGTTGAGGGACGGAAATGGACTTTGCCTTCTTTCTGTCCTCAAACGTTGTTTTTCTTTCATTTTCTTACATCTTCTGCACCACCCTGATGTTTGTCTGGCTTATCTGTGTCTCTTTCCCTGGTCTACACCTAACCCTCTCCTCATCTCTTATCCTCAGACGTTTCATCTCCAAGTTCAATCTTTTTGACCTTCTGGAAAAGTTTAAATTCTTAGCATCGTCTTTGTTCTCGAAAACTGTACTTTAATTTTTCACCCCACAGTATTTGTAGACTAGATGGTTGTGTTTGCCCATGCAAAACTTGCTACCATGTTGCTAGAGGTGTTCTTGGGGGGTTGTTTGGGCTATGCTGTTCCTCTAAGGGTCCATTCGCACCAAATGCGTTCTTGCTCTAAAACAAAGCTAGATACAGCTCAACAAATAGAGCAGAACTCAGGTTTCTCAATACAGTTTTTTAGCTAGCGCATAATTGCAAAGGGATGCAATTGAAAAACAAAAAAAGCATTCAGACTGAACGGCCCCTAATGGCCTTCAGAGTTTCATTAGGACAGTTAAGTTGTTCTGGGAAGTTGTTATCGTGTTGCTATGCATGTTGCAATTGTTGCTAGGGTGTTCTGGGTGGTTCAGTGCAAGTTTATGGGATGTTTTACCCATTTTATAACAAACAAAAAGGCAAAAAACTGAAGTCTGACTGCTTAAAAGAAATATCAGACTTGTCCGCCACAAAATAATTAGGGTTAATGCTTACAATACTTTAAGCAGGGCTGGACTGGTAATCTGGCATACCGGGCATATTCCCGGTGGGCCGACGCTCTTTGGGCCCGATCAGGGGCAAACTGGCCATCGGGAGAACCGAGCAGGCCAGTGGGTCGGCCGTGAAACGTGCCAAATGGGCCGAGATAAGCTAAAATGAGCCGCCGCGATATGCAGAACGGACCACAAAATGGCGACTCGATATGCAGAAACGGACAGCGAACACCACAAACTTGGTTTGGGCCAGTTGCCATGTACAATCCCAGGCCGATTTCTCTTCCCAATCCAGCCCCTGACTTTAAGTATGAGCAATATTATTAGTGATGGCGTGCATTTGTGGTTTGTCCACCTCTGATATCAGACACTAAATTCAATTGAGGACATTCCCACGGTACTCTGACAGCCAAACACCATGGGACAACATTGACCCATGACCCCCTCGTTATTAACTGCCCATAAAGCACTGTGCTCCACCTGTTATCAGGTTATCTGGAAGGTCTTCAAGTTGTTTTTCCATTGCTGCCTCTAGCAAAACAACTAATCAGAACTGTATGGCGTCACGCTCCACTGAATTCTCCGGAGCGATTTTATGCCCAGTATAGTCCTTTGGTCCAAGAAATGGCACATTTGTTACACCCTGGCAAAGTAGATCTGGCTGATGTTTGTTGGCGTAATCCTGTACTCCAGTTACCCTAGTTGTAAGATCTTACTGATCAGTGCCATTCCAGGAAGACTGCGTCAGGCACAGAACATAACCGGAGATCATTACTAGAACAACAGATATAGTGTGTCAAATCTGGTAAGAGAGGCCAAACGGAGTACAAGGGGTGAAGAAATATCATTTATCACATGCACATGACACATTACAGTGTCTTTTCCACTACAAAAACATCAATTTCTCAATTAGTGGTCGACCGATATGGGTTTTTCAATGGCCGATACCGATACAGGTACGTAGACAGCAGGATGGCTGATATAAATGCCAGTAAACATACAATTTAACAACAGCAAATCAGATGTCAAAATATCTTAAGTGAATCAAACATTGCTTTTATACAATAGTTACTCAAACTTGCATAAACCTTGAAAACAGAGCTGGCTATCCATTGACACATTTATCGGTAGATTTTGGAATGCTGATATCGGCCGATATATCGGTCTGTCACTATTCTCAATCTGTATTTTCTCTTAAAAAAAATAAAAAAATCCTTAAAACAAGACACTTTCACTTATAGGGATGAACCGATATGAAACTGGTTGGCCGATATGATAACGATTTTAACCGATAACTATAGCCCGATACCGATATTAATGCCAATAAACACACAATTTAACAACAGCAAATCAGATGTTCACAAAATATCTTAAGTGAAACAAACATTGCTTTTATACAATAGTTACTCAAACTTGCATAAACCTTGAAAACAGAGTTGGCTATCCATTGACACATTTATCGGTAGATTTTGGAATGCCGATATTGGCCAATATATCGGTCTGTCACTATTCTCAATCTGTATTTTGTCTAAAAAAAAATCTAAATATCCTTAAAACAAGACACTTTCACTTATAGGGATGAACCGATATGAAACTGGTTGGCCGATATGATAATGATTTTAACCGATAACTATAGGCCGATACCGATATTTTTCCCCTAACTTTATTTCGTCATCAGGTCACCGTTTTACTTCGGGATTTTACTTAAAAAATGTCCATTGAACATGGATTGAATCTGTTGAACACACGACAGTTCAACATTTTTGAGAGAGCCTCAATGAAAGACAAATACAAGATAAATAAGCTTTTAACTAAAAAGATAAAACTACGATAACATGACGATTGATGTGGGGGGCAATTTTATTTTGGCACTTCTGATTTACAGATTATGATACATTACAACGTAATATAATGCATAGATTTAATTTATGTCAGTAAGTGGTTCTCTATATTAAATGGTCTGCACTTATATAGCGCCTTTTTAGCGGTATTCAAAGCGCTTTACACTGTGACTCATTCACACATTTACACACCAATGGTGGCAGAGATGCCATGCAAGGTGCCAGCCTGCCATTGGGAGCACCTTGGGGTTCAGTGTCTTGCCCAAGAACACTTTGGCATGTGGTGTCACATGGGCCAGGAATCGAACCGCCAACACTGCGCTTAGTGTCCGACCCGCTCTACCACCTGAGCCACAGCCGCCTTGGCTATTAAACCATCAGTTTTCATATGAGCGTTTGCATGCTTATGACCGATGGTTTTAATTGGTCAATAATTGAGAGGCAAAATAATAAGCCCTCTTTTCAGAGAAATCTTATACATTTGTTTTCCCTTTGAATTACTTGTATTTTTCTTACCCCATTGGCAAACAGTGTTTCTTGTTTAAAGCATGAATATCACTAAACTCTGTTAAGACTTAAATGACTTAATATCTTGCGTCATTTGGACTCGTATGTGAATGTATCACGTTTTAAAGATGCTTTCATGTATTTTTACTGGAAATCAAGACAAAAATAATGAGTTTGAAAATATTTCCTTGCAATGTGTGCCCTTACCCACTTTCCCCTTCTTGCGTATATGATCTCATTTCCAAGCACTGACGTTTCAAGCACATTTTTTCCTTTGTGTGCCGAGAAAATGTTTTATGAAACAGAAAAAGCAGACGAAATAGCTCACACTTAATAAGCAAAGGATTACTTTCAGAAAACTATGCGTGTGCTTGGCAGCTGCCGCTAGCTTTTTTGTGGGTTTATTTGCACAGAGCGGCAACTAAACCTAATGTCAGAGGAAAGAGACTAGCATCACAGCCAAAAAGTCAATAGGACAGAGCAACAGGAAAAGACGAAACCTGCTCTGCTGCCTTTTAGACATCCATTCTAGAAAAGCAAATCATGTCTTCTGGGTTAACTGTTAACATTGCCCAGGTGACTTTTTAAAGGGGCAGTTCACCCAAAAATGATGTCATTATTTAGTCACACTAATCTCGTTACAGACTTTCTTACTTCTGTGGAAAGAAAATAAAAAAATGAAATATAGCGTGACATTCGGGCAGGGCTATGGGGTTTGTCAGACCAATGGCAGATGAGTGGATGGTTCGTAAAACCTGTTTAAAAACAATCATTGTATTTTTGCAAATTTGCAAATAATCAGATATTATTTCAAAGGTCTTTATAAACTTGCGTTGAACCTACATAAAAACACCTCTCTAGTCATCCAACACACAATAATAACCCCCAAAAACGAGTTTGAACGAGATACGATCCTAAAACTTCCAGAATGCAATAAAAAGTGTATTTTTGTATGTGTATTTTTCACAAATAAAACAAATCAGCCAGTCCAGTCAGATCAAATACACGTACATTTAATATATATTCTCTGAAACAAAAAATAAATATTTGACACAATTTTGCTCACGGAAATGGTTTTTTAGATATGTTGTACTGCAAGTAAGGAATTTCATATTGTGTTTCCTAAATAACCGATACAGGAAACAGTGAAGGGATCACCAGCAGGCCAGTTTGATTGATGCCTTAATAATACGGCCCGAGCAACAAAATGAGCCTGCTATCTTTCGGTTCTGTCCAATAAAACAGAGTAAGAGAATTTCACCTCAACGTGAACTTCTAATATAAAACCCCCCCACACTGTCCTTAAAGGCTCGGAGAGAAATAGAAGAAGGGAAAACGGGAAAGAACGAAACGTCTCCACCCCTCATTTCAAGGCCAGATACTTCAGTGACTAATCTCACAGGAGATAAACTGTTTCCCTGCTCAGTCCCGTCTCACAGCTTCATATCCCTTTATCTGTATTCTTCTCCATCTCCTCCCTGACTCTTACGTTTCTCGCTAAATGTTTCTGGCATTCATGATCAATTATGGGATGAATCTAGTCAGTAAGTTTCCATTGTGAAGTTTAAAACGGCCTTGACTTTCTGTTGTTGTTGGGTAATACAGTCTGTATCTCTTTATTAATGGAATAATTCACTCTAAGAAACATTTACTCACCCATAATGTCGTTTCAATATCGTAATATACTGTGGAAAATGAAAGAAAATATTTTAAAATCATAACAAACCAAAAAACACAATGAAACCACAGTAAAAGTAGTCTATATGACTCGTGAACTACTTTACAAGTCTTCCGAAGCCATATAATCACCTTGTATGATGAACAGACCGAAATTTAAGTCAAAATTCACTTAATATTGGTCACAAGATGCAAAACAACCAACCAGTGGCTCAGGTGGTAGAGCGGGTTGGACGCTAATCGCAGGGTTGGCGGTTCGATTCCCGACCCACGTGACTCCACATGCCGAAGTGTCCTTGGGCAAGACACTGAACCCCAAGTTGCTCCCAATGGCAGACTAGTACCTTGCATGGCTGCTCTGCCGCCATTGGTGTGTGAATGTGTGTGAATGAGTCGCAGTGTAAAGCGCTTTGGTAACTGCTAAGGTTAAAAAAGGCGCTATATAAGTGCCGACCGTTTACCATTTACTTGAGAAGCAAAGTTACATTTTTGTGGCTTTTTTGTCTTGTTTTAAAAGATATAACTAAGATTATTTGGGAAATCTTATAACAAGACAAAACTCTTTGAAAAAGCTAGTTTCAAAGGGAAATCTTTATTCTTGTTTCAAACTTAAACCCCACTAGATTTCTCTGAAAACACGAGAAAATATCATGTTTAAAGGATATTTAGGTATTTTTACTGGAAAATAAGACATAAAATACTTATGTTTTCAACGTGTTGCCATATCTGATTTGTGTCAAATGAGATTATTTGGCAAAAAGATGACGAGTGAAGATGAAAAAATAATCATTTTATTTTCCACGGAACAAAAGAAAAGCGTACAGGTTTGGAGAGACATTATTATAAATAGCAAATAGTAGAATTTTCATTTTTGGGTGAACTGTCCCTTTAAACTGTTATTAATCGTTTAAATGTGAAATGTAACTCTTGAAACAACCACATTCAGTGACCGAAAAGAACATGGTGAACCTTTTCCCCCAGGAAGAAACAAAGTGAACCAATCTCTCTCACAAGGACTCTCTAAGACAAGGACGTGAACTTGAGAGTTGGTGCTATGTCTAAAATCTATGTGGGCTGTAAAATGGTGTAACAACAATATATGTTACATATAGCTGTAGTATATTGTGGGTGGCACCCTGCACAAAGCAGAAGGGCAAAACATAACTAATGCACTTACTAAACAGGTGACGGTGAACCTTACCTGAGTGAACGAGAGAGACACCATCTGGTTGTCATCATCTATAAGGAACTCACAATTTCCACAACGTCATTTTCCACTAAGTTGAACATCACCTTTAACTCCAGCTAGCCTTTATGTCACTATCACAACCTATTTTTCAGGCAGAACCATGTCAAGAAACCTTGCCTTTGATCAGCCTTTGAAAGCACTTGGTCATAAGCAACAATAATCCCTTTTGTCCAGGCACATAAAAAAAAAAGAGAACTCAAAGACCTCAAAGAAAACAAATACTGTGGCATGCGTTGCAACATGCCTTGGTTTAAAAAAGGAAATAAGAAACAAAAGATTAATTGTCAATCACTTCATTTTGAATTTGTTTGCAAATTACTTTAAGGCCTAGATTGTTGCGTCACAACATTCCCAGTTTGATCTGACAAAGTTGAAGTGTTTACATGTGTTACAACATTAAAAGGCATCTCAAACTCAAAGAATGCAGCATGACTTTGCCTAAAAGTGAACTTGCCATTCATTAGTATTTCTGTGATTGCAGGTTGTGAGGGGTGCATGTAGGCAGCAACATGAAGCCCTTTGTCCCTCTACTGCTGCCTCTCCTCCTCTATCAACTCCTGCCATCCCTGTTGCTAACCGACGCCTGTCCGACAGACTGTTCCTGTGCAGCCCAAGACTACATATTCTGCTACAGTCGCCGGGCCACAAAAATGCCTAGTGAGGTGCCCACAGCAACTAAGAATCTCTATGTCTTCAAGAATGGCATTGAGACTCTTTCCCAGGAGGACTTCAATGGCTTGAGCAGCCTGGAGATGCTGGATCTAAGTCAGAACAAGCTGACAGAGCTGCCAGATCATATCTTCGAACCCCTATCCTCTCTCCACAACCTGGACCTCTCGGCCAACCAGATTATTCACATATCCCAGGAGAGCTTTGCGGGGCTGGAACTTCTGGAGAGGTTGTATCTCTACAACAATCTCATAGAAAGCATTCATCCTGCAGCGTTCAATGGACTAGAGCAGTTGATAGAGCTCAAGCTGCAAGGAAACAAACTGACAACACTGCCTGCTCTTAAAATGCCCCATTTGCTCTTATTGGACTTACGGTTCAACAGTATACCCTCACTAGTGCCAAAGGACCTCCAGACACCCAAGTTGGAGTCGCTGAAACTGGGCGGGCTGGGGCTTACCAGCCTCGATGAGGATCTCCTAGGAAGCTTTAAAAACCTCCATGAGCTGGACATTTCCAACAATCAGTTAACTACTTTTCTACCAGTATTGCGGGAGGTGAAGGGCTTGGTTACTCTCAGTCTCGCTGGGAATCCAATAGGCCCTGTGAAATGGGAGGACTTTGAGAAGCTGACAGAGCTTCAAGAGCTGGACATCAGCAATCTCAGTCTCCAAGGCTTGCCGGAGACCCTAACCCAGCTCTTTCCTCTCCTGCAAAGACTGGCCGTTGCGGAGAACCCTTTTAACTGCCTGTGCAACCTGGCTTGGTTTCCTAGCTGGCTTCGAAAAAAGCAGATTCAGTTGGGTAGAACTGAAGAGACACGATGCCACTTTCCGCCCTTGAATTCTGGTAAGGTATTGGAGAGATTGGGACATCGAGACTTCGGATGTCCAGTGACCACAACCGTTACGACTCGCACGGTGAAGACCACTGCGGTACCTCCAGCTCTGGTCACCAGTTTGCCAAGCACATCGCATGCGGTTCTCCATGCCAAGCCAAGTGGAAACCCTTCTACAGAAACCGGAAACGACCCTCCTCCTCCTACGCCAAGTACTAGCATTGACCCAGACCTCAGAACAACCTTCTGCCCAACAAATATCTGCCTCAATGGAGGAACATGCTGGCTTGATAATGTGGGACACCTGGAATGCACTTGTCCACCTGGAACATTAGGTACATACTGCGAAAACTACTTACCTACCGTATTCGCCACTGTGGCACCTGAAATTACCGCAAAAAAAGTAACCAGCTCATCTATAGTTTTGAACCTTCATCGGTACATTGAGATGCGTCCACATATCCGTGGAGTACGGTTAACCTACAGGAACCTCTCAGGCCGGGATAAGCGTCCCAAGCAACTCAATGTTCCTGCATCTTACCCGGAGTACACACTACGTGGACTCCAGCCAAACTCGACATACTCTGTATGTGCCAGTCCATTGGGGGAGTCTGGCAACATGGATAGCATATGCACTGAAGCCCAGACGGTGAGCCAGCAGCCAACTCCTACTGGAGCACGACTGGAGAACCCAAAGCTCACCCCGATGCTCATCCCTGCAGTCGCCATCCTTCTACTGCTAGTTCTTATCGCCATTGCCGTTGCCGTGGCTTGCCACATGCACCGTAAAAAATCAAAGGGACAGCTGGATCTCGAGTGTGATTCCTCAAAGCTCGAGTTAAATGGTTTGGACAATGGCACTCTGCCTCAAACGAAAGAGATTATGTTGTGTCCGTCAACATTGCAGAACTGTGGTTTGGACTATGAGGTTCCGCTCATGCAGAATCACTGTACTGCTAACAACAACGTGAACAGTTTAAAGCCATCATATTTCTAATCACAAATTAAAGTTTGGGTTATTTACCTGCTAAAGCATGAATGCTGTAGCCTTACCTTCTCCATTACCTAAAAAGGTACCACTGTGGACAGCAGTGTGATCAGCCACCAGGTTCTTTGTGAAGACACGATGGTTTTAGCTGGTTCAATCTTACTAGGAGATTTCCTAAATCGGTCCTCCTTCATTTTGTCTTTGAAACAAAGTTCTTGGTGCAATTGGCTGCCACTTAAAAAAGGCAATAAGTCTGAGTGAAAGATGTTGGTAATATTTCGACGTGTAACCCCTGTGTGCAACTCTGAGCTGCACTAACTGTGAACCGGCCCTATATTTAATTGGCCAATTGAAGATATGGACTTCTTCAGACATTCGAAGGCTGTTGCTACCTTGCTGATACCTTGATTTGCTTTGTGAAGTTGCAAATATTGTTTTTGTTTTGTACTTTATTTTTTGGCACAATGTTTTTGTACAAATATGTGACTGTTGCCAGGCTGCTCGCCCCCCCACCCCCACCCGCCCCCACCTCTCGTGACTTACAAAGCAGACAAAACACTAGCTTGTAACTTTGAAGATTAAAATTGACTTGCACCACCAAGTAAAGACTTTACTTTAGAAATGTCAGAGAGTCTAGGTAGTTAAAAGTCTATACAGACTTGAAACTAAATCCCTCCTCTATTTTTCAGCCCTGATCCCCCTTTGTCCTCAAAAACAGAGACACAACTAAAGACACACAGGGCAGGCGACTGACTGAAAGGCAGATTAATGTACATTATGTCTGTTGTAAAAAGTAAATCATTGTAAGCTACAATCCCTAATGGGAGCCTTTTTGTTTGTGTAACAAAAAAGAGATCATTTCCTAATCCACAGTTCAAAATTAGCCGTAATTGTGTGTTGTCAGTCTGCAAAATTAGACTTTGCACTATTTACAGGTTACTTGCTAGAAGGTTTCACCTTTGCTCACTTGCATATTTGACATGTTTTATGTTCAAAACAATAAGATGTGAATTAAAATAGTTCAGAGCTTGAACTAATGTATGAATGAGATAGCAGATTTAGTTTAATCTAAACCAGCGGACTGATCTAAGCCAAACCAAAAACCAATCTAAACCAGTTTAAAATACACACTCCAAATCCCCAAACCCAATGGTTTACATACTGTAGGGAGAATATACAATTATTTAAAACAACCATCCATCCATGTTCCTTTATGACACACTTATGTGTAATTTAAGCAGACGAATATACGGTAGGTTCTCTAAGACAAGGACGTAGAGTTTCTCAAGGTTATGTTTACGGTAAGATGCTAATCCGAGACAGTTGGGAGCTGTGCTGATTTACCTCTGTGAGGAAATGTGTTGCTATTTTAGTGCTTGTTCTACATCAGATAACATAACCATTCTTCTTACTAACAAGAGTGAGAGACAAATGTAATTAAATTGTGCTGACAAGTGTATCTGTGGTCTTCTGCTTTAAAAAAAGAAGGATATGTCACTGAAAAGATTCTCTTGATGGAAGATCCAAACTGGAAACCAAATCTCAACAGTTATGAAGTATTGAACATATTTGGGAATGTTTTTGATTAAGACAGGCCTCTAATTTTCCCCGTTTCATTTCGGAAGCTCTTTTTCATAATTGTCTGTTATTGTGTCTACCTGGAAATGTTTGTATGTGTATGATGTTTTTCTTTTTTTCAAAAAGATGGAAACAAAATTATTAATAAAAACAATAATGCTGTCATTGTTTTCTCTTTTAGTGCAATTATCATTAAGATTAATTAGACAAAAAAAACAATTTCCCCAGAGCAGGTACCGAAGCTGAAGGTACACACACATATACACACACACACACGTTGGGTTTCCACACACACACACACACACACACACACTCTCACACACACTCACTCACTCACACTCACACACTCCACTCACACACACACTCACACACTCTCACACACAGTCACTCACTCTCTCACACACACACACTCTCACACACAGTCACTCACTCTCTCACACTCTCATACACACTCTCACTCACACACACACACACACACACACTCTCACTCTCACACACACACACACTCTCACACGCACTCACTCACACACACACACACACACACACACACTCTCACACTCTCACACACGCACACTCACACACACTCTCACACACTCACACACACTCACACACACTCACTCACACACACACTAACACACACTCACACACACACTAACACTCACACACGTTGGGTTTCCATACACACACACACACACACACACACACTCACTCACTCACTCACACACTCACACACACATCCTCAACGCCATCTGCAAATGAATTACCTAAAGCAAACTTTTATGAGGAATTTTACGATTTGTGTGCCAGGGAAAGGTATTCAATTTTCCCTTTATGGTGAAAGATTGAGGTAAACTGTGGAATTTTTATTGAAAGCGTACAATTCCAAATCTAATAACTGCAACTTCACCACCATCAACGTCACCAAACTAAACATAATGAGCATTGTTTGTTAATATACCATCCTCAAGGGCGTACATTTGGCATGAATATTGGGGGGGTTGCGGCGTGAAGCATCTACATGTTTCCATTGATCATGGTATGCGGGTGGGGGGGATTACCTCGCCCCCATCCCCCCTGGCACCCACCTCCCATGCCCATCCTGACTGACCACCCGCCTGTTTAATAGGTACACTTGGCAGGAGTTTGCAACAAAAGCTCACACTTTTCCTAAGCTCTGCATAGCTACAACCATCCAGCTGAAAGCTGTTGGGTATTAAACCCTGTTTAACAACACAAACACATAAAACAGCCCACCGCTGTCCAGCAGTAATAGTATTTCCATTTGTAATAAGTACAGTCTTGTCAAACAATTAAAACAGCAAGAAGTGTTACACATACACACGCCATACTCTTAGTTCCTGTTCATTTTTGGTTGAGTTAATCACTTTGAGGACCAGGCTCTGAAGCAAAACCAGTTTTAAACCAACTTTAAGTCATACCAATGCTTTCGCTCAAACCGAAGGAGAGAAGTGAGAGAAGCTTAGACACCATATGGAAATGGACGTTTGGTCAGAGTAACATGCAAAACCTCAACATACATTACAAGAACACGTCCGTCACAGGAAGTACACACAGTACGCTTAACACAAGCTGGTCTGTGTGTGGACACCGGTGAGTAGCTGAGCGCGTGTGCGTCTGCTTAACAGCTTTTCAATAAAAGGCCCCTTTTATTCCCCGAATTTAAGACCTGGTCCTCTGGCTTGAGTTCAAACCTAGACTCAAACTGAGTGGCTCAAAGAGACTATTGTGGCCACCAGAGCTGACATTTTCAAATTATCTTCCAACAAATTCCACAGAAAATTACTGCAGAGTAAATATTACTCAGCTGCCTTTTTTGTCACCATATTTTTTTGGAGGACTGCTGAAGGGTTCAGTTTCCAAATGATGATGCCAAGAGTAATGAGTTAAAACACTGGTGTGTGTGTATAAGGAAAAGTAGTTCTCTGTAACGTTTTTGTCCACATGTGCCATAAATACTTCATTCCAACACCCTATTTACAGGTAAAAACAGGAGTAGAGTAGTTAATGAAGTGACCAACAGTTGCACCACTGAAGCCCTGCTGAAAAAAAACACCCGGCTAAAAATCAACCTAAGCCTAACCGTACACGTCCGGTAAGTCTTAGCTCGTTTAAGCTGGTCTTAGGTGATTTCAGATGGTTTTCCAGCTAAAACGGTCCTCAGCTGGTCTAACTGAGTAGTCAGCTTGCCTTACAGCCTCAAAAGTGCCCAAAACCTACCTACAAACCTAGCTTGGGAGACCAGTTAAGATCAGCAAACCCTTTTAGGCTGGTGTAAGCATGTGTTCTGTTTTGTTCCCCAACAGGGGAGGTTTGATGACTAAAAACGAAACTACAAAATGCATATTTCCACCCAAGAGCTGGTACTGATCTGATTCGATTCCTGATTCACAAGCTCACAATTTGATATGATTTGATTCAATTCTGATTCATATGGGTATGTACATGAGTCACAATGTCAATGTGGCACAGTGGAGGGCGGGGCCGGGTCGTGACTCAACATGCCCGGTCCCGTATCGGGCTAATGAAGCCACTGAGAGGGATAAGGGCCGATCGCAGAGGGCGTGCGAGAGAGAGATCCTTACGGACATGTCCGTCGTCTTATGTGTTTGTCTTTTGAGTTTGACATTAAACCTTTATTTGTATGTCAAGCTGGTCTCTCGCCTCTTCCTTGCCCGTGAGGGCGAACTTCTTCACAATGGTGCAGAAACCTGGGAAGGAAGAGGGATACGCCGTAGTAGAGTTCTCGCCACTACCGTCCACCCCAACGGAGCAGCCGTGGCCATCTAATGTCTCCTCGTCCCCCGGCAGATGGCCGTGGCTGCTCCGTTGGGGTGGACGGTAGTGGCGAGAACTCTACTATGGCATATCGGCCTTTATCCCTCTCGGTGGCTTGATTAGCCTAATATGGGACCGGGCGTGTTGAGTCACGACCCGGCCCCGCCCTCCACCGTGCCACAGTCCCTTTGCTTACATACGAATTTAATGTTCCCTCTGCTTTGCGATTAGATTGCCATTGATCTGAAAATCAATATATTTTGTACACTGCGCTAATCTAAATACTCTCCTAGGTGACTTCTAAAAGAAAGTATCTGCATTACAAGGTTATTCTCTGAGATGGAGATTCAGTTTGGATTAAAATGTCAGGTGGATGCCCAGCATTCACTCTCAGGGAGTCTGGCCACAATGAAACAACCCCATTTTTCTAGGATGAATGGGTATTGACGCCAAAGAGATTGCCTCTGATGTGGGCTATCATGCACTAGAGGAAAAGTAAAAAAACATCTGGGCTAATACGAGAGCTGAAAGATGCCGTGCAGAGCAGTGGAGCAGGTCTACAACATCTCACCACAACATAAGACCGGCCAAGAACATTGACACTTGCTGGACGAGCTGTTAGGCTGGAAAGGAAGTCATGGAAAGTCATAGGGGAGATTAGTAGAGTTGCTTTGGTCTTATCAGATTTCCAACAGCAAAACCATCAGGTCAGTTCACAAGCAGTTCAAGCTGCTTGAAGATAAGACTAGATTTATTTTAAAGTTACTTTAAAAAGAAAATGCGGGTGGTCGTGCCAATTTAAAACGGCGCGGCACAGTGTTCTAGGTGTGGCTGGGTGTAAGGGAGGCATTGCGGACCAATGCTTAATACGATCAAAGAGGACCAAGCCAAGCAAAATTATCAAGGAGGAGCACCTCCCTGTCAGACAAAGAGATAAACAGTAGACCACCCTAAAGGCCAAAACGCTCCCCCAAAGATCACCTCCTAGTATGGCCCTGGTTCTAGGTGGTTGCTAGGTGATTCGGAGTGGTTGCTACTGTAGGTACCCCCCTAGTCATTATGATATTCTGGTCTGGAAATATGGCTTACTGTGAACTGTTGATCTCTTGTGCATGTTCATGATAGGGCATGAGAGACTACAGTTAACAGAGTGCCCTCGCAACCTTTGGGCGTTCAATCGAAAACGTGTTTTTTTAATCTAAAAACAGGTCCGCCACAGTGATAGTGCAGAACACAACACAGCTGCACACAAAACAGAGAACAGAACTTACTCGACATGCCTGAAGAGTTTTTAGTCGAATTGATGCATTTCTATGCCCAGCCTTATTTTTAGGAAAGCTTTTGGACCGGTGCCAGTTCACAGTGGACGGAGTTATCCGCACAGTGCCAAAAATAGTAACCAAGCAATTGATAGAATATAGAAAATATACCTTTTATTGCGCTTGCATAATTTCTATATACAACGAGTTGTTGTTCAAATCCCTAATCCTAATTTTGAGTCATAGTAATAGTTATGTTTGCCATATCAAACACTTATGCCTCCCTGCATAGCTGAGTCTTCACTCTTTCAAAGGATCATGAACAGTACTGATTGCCCCCTCACAGGGTTTGAATCAAGCCCAGGGGCCAGAGACCACAGGAATGCTGATGCTAGCAGGGGAGATGGAGAATATGGGGACTGGGAAGAATGGAATGAGAAGAAAAATAGAGAAAATTAAATACTAATGACAGAAGCATGCAGTGAACACAGAGCTCTCTATGAAGCACTTGGTTATTATGAGGGCCGATTGAACCACAAATATAATAAGCAGAGCGCAAGACAAAGAAAAGGAAAAAAGAGGCAGATTTGTCTGAACAATGGAGAAGAATAATATAACAAGAGAGAGGATGGGCAAATGGACGTTAGGGTCCAAACTTCAGCATTCTACTAAAATTTCAATGTTGTGAAACTACTGAAATGTCCAATGTGAGGAGCTAAAATTGCAATTTTCTCCCAAACAGATGAGATTTCTAAAGTTAATGCTCTATCGAGTTTTAAATCACCAAACCTGACCTCCCTACCCAAATCCTTAAACCTAACCAAAAGTGTCATAAAGAGAAAATGTGGGATGAAAAATGCAATTGCTGAAGCAACCGCGTCATTTTGCGGTGCTTCTATGACACTTTCGGCTCACGTGTCGATTTGCGTGCTCTTCGGGACTCGTACCCCATTCCTTTCCATCGCAAGAGCAACGCTCTATCAGTTGAGCAACCGCACAAATTAAATGCACTCAAAGAAGCTTGTAAATGTAGTTGATTATGTAATGCAAATGTTGAAATCTATCTCCTTACAAGTCATGTGCTCAAGTAAAAGTGTTCAGATGTCATAAGATAGCATTTTGTGAGGAACATATAATTAAGGGACTAAAAGTCATTGTTACTGAAGTGCCTTCAGGGTTCATTTCTGCAAGCTGCGAGCTGCGTAAAGAACATTTTGCAACAATGTAGGTACAGACAATTTCAAGGACTGTCCGTTGGTGACGTCAAGTGATGTCATTGTTCCATGAACATTTCCTGTTTGTCAAAACAGAGACTATTTACCAGAGATGGGCCACTTCTAATAAAACGAATGGGAGATATTGGAACGCTCAACGGCAGCCAATGGTCAACCCACTTTAAGGGTAAAACAGACATTCACCTTTCAGATACAGAAATCGCAAGTCAATCAACTCAAGAACATGCATGTGCATTAGCTATACAAGATGGTATAATTGCAATTATAGCGTAATCTGAGGCAAAGAAATAAAACTTTTCATTCCAGTTGTGACAGAACAAAACACCCTTTCCATGTATCAACGTCGCCCCGTCTCGCGTGCGTGATCCCAATGAAGAGCCTCATCACCGCTGCCTTTAAACACCAAGCGCGCCTCTCCTCAGGAGACCGGCCTCTACCTGCTGGCATCTTTACGTGTCCAGGAAAGGAGCGTGGATTGTCCAATGCGAGTTAGAAGCATCGCCGGACCCGCACCCCGGAATACCGGCGCAAGTTTGAGCATGGGCCAGGACGTCCGGCCACTATTCCCCTCAAGTGCCGAGGCCCAGGGAAGCCAGACCGCTCGAGTGAAGCCACACAGTGTTGTCAGATTTGATTGCTTATTTTAAATAAGTCCTTTTGTTGTAATCTTGACCAACCGTTTTGGATATTTTGGTCTTTCCCCATTCAAGTTGATAGGAGCTGCACTTTCATGCCACTTAATTACACAGAAAAATAGCTGTCAAAACTGCCCAAGAACATTCCAAAAAACGGTCACCAAGTGGACTGACTTCCCTTGAAAAAGAGACTTTGTTGAAAGGACCCGGAAACACGTCTGGACCGTTCTAATTCCTTTGTTATGTTTCCATTCTTGGAATGACCTTTAATAACATACTTTTATGAGACCAGGTAGAAGGTCTTTCAAATGTGTTCCTCATTTTAGGAGAACGGAGAGTGATAAACGAGAACTTTCAGTTTCAAATACAAGATGGAAATCTGCCTTTGACCGCCAGAGAGTGCAGCATTGCACAAATCATGACAGGGTAGAAAGAGGTCAGCGAGCAGGTGGGATTTATGATCGAGTTTGCTGCTAAACCAAAAGTCTAAACCAAGATGCCTCCTGCCAAGCACTATGCCGAGAACGGACATCGACTTTAAAACACAGCTGCTTTCAATCACTGTGTATTGATGAAGCTGATAATACCGATCTCTGTCTAACATCTTCCACACACTATAAATTATGTGATTTTTAATATTCTTCTGCTGTTGTTGGTGTTTCTTGCCAAGATACAGGACTGTACTGCTGAAATGGGTGCTTTGAAAAAGTCCAGGATTCAAAGAGTAAAACCATTAAGAAACTAGGCGTAGTCCATCTCTGGGGATCTAGCTGTTGAAGTCCAAGACAGCCTAACACCCTGCTCATATGAGATCTCACCTGGAGGAAACATGGCATGTGTAACAGCATGTAAATGCTGCCGTGAGAAGTCCAGATTGTGCTTTAAGCCTGGCTTTGGTTACAAACAGTCGTTCTCAATTAGGTAATGTGGGACTCAGTTGGGGCTGTTTGTTTGGGATGTGCAAAACAGCATATTTTTAAAAACAACAAGTCGGCGGGTTGCCTGAACAACTGGTTGACTAATCCAAGGCCGTAACCATGTCTTAAACATTGGGGGGGAACAACCCATTTTAAATGGTGTGGGGGTCATGGGGTTGAAGTCATAAAAACAATGGTCCTCTTTGGCAATGACTAAAAGCATTAAATGCAATAAAGGCCCAACATTTGATCATTTTTGGTTCACACTTTACAAGACAAACACTTCACTAAAAAGCTACTTCAAAAGCTTGCCAGATAACCACGATCATTAAATTCCTTTACAATATACACACATTCGCTCTTTGTCTTGATCCTGATATGCTGAAAACCACTCCATTAATGTTTTCACATTCACAATTATGAATGGCATACCAATCACGTACTGTACGTGACATATTTTCAATTTTGCTAAATGGTGAATATAGTTTGCACCCTTGGAAATGACTGTCGGTCTGTACAACATTTCAATCATAAAACAGCGGGCAAACATTGAATGTTTAGCTAGATACTTACATCTTACATGACAGTAACAATGTGGCATGGGGACGTGGTCGTGTGTCGGTCTGTGGGAGAGAGAGAGAGCGGTAAGTCTTGTCACCTGGTTTATAATCAACCCTAACACCTGTGTCTTGTTATAGTGATGCGGAGAGAGACATACACAATAACCGTAATCATAAACATAGGCGTTAGCAATGTCTGCCTTCAGGTTTCTCTCTCTCCCTCTCTGGATTCTTGGTGTTCCTTTTATGTCTCTCTCTCCGCATCACTATAACAAGACACAGGTGTTAGGGTTGATTATAAACCAGGTGACGAGCCTTACCGCTTGTGGCAGGCCGCTCAAAAAACAGTGCGAGACCAGGGGGGCCTGGGTAGCACAGTGGTAAAGACGCTGACTATCACTCCTGGAGTTCGCTGGTTCAAATCCAGGGTGTGCTGAGTGACTCCAACCAGGTCTCCTAAGCAACCAAATTGGCCCGGTTGCTAGGGAGGGTAGAGTCACACGGGGTAACCTTCTCGTGGTCGCTATAATGTGGTTAGTTCTCAGTGGGGCGCTTGGTGAGTTGAACGTGGATGCCGCGGTGGATGCTGTGAAGCCTCCACACGCACTATGTCTCCTTGGCAACGTGCTCAACAAGCCATGTGATAAGATGCGTGGGTTGACGGTCTCAGACGCAGAGGCAGCTGGGATTCGTCCTCTGCCACCCGGATTGAGGCGAGTCACTCCGCGACCATGAGGACTTAAAAGCCCATTGGGAATTGGGCATTCCAAATTGGGTGAAAAATTTAAAAATTAATTTCGATTTTAAAGTGCAAACTGTCTTTAACAGCTAAGCACAGCATATAGCAAATTACTGAAAATGACAAAACTAACAAAAACAACAATTAATTGAAAAACAAATCTAGATAAACCAGTCAATCTCTTTAATCGGTTTTTGGACGAACACTTGGTGCTGCTAGGGAATAGCCTGTTCAACCAGTTGTGTTTGCATGGTTGGGAAGTTTTGGCAAATCTTGTTGCTGCTTTGTGAAAAATGAATAGATTAAGAAGCAAAGAAACACATGCATTCATGCCGTCAGGGGCAAGAGGATGTGAACTCAATGGTCCAGCCTATCTTGAATTACAACAAAAGCCTCGGGATACACAATTTTTTCACTGTGGGTGACTTGAAGAATTCATGCACACGTACACTTTGGAAGTGCAAACACAGGACTCAGAAAGTCATAAAGTGAGTGAAACCCAGGGGTGCTTAGAGCGTGACAGTTGGAACAAGGCCCAAAAACAGCCTGCAGTCCTCGATTTTCCTTATGAAAGAGCAATATACCAGCCAAGCATGGAGAGGATGTTTGTGTGAACGCGTGTGTCCATGCTTCACAGTACCTGTGTTAAGAGGTATTCAGAAACATTTGTGTTGGACCACACAGACACCAGCCTGAAAACAACACAAACCATTCTTTAGCCTTCTCAACCCCGAGACATGCACTACCCCTGTAGGAATTTATAATCGTGTTTTCGTGTTCATTCTGGATTTACCTCTGGGGTTCTTCTCGTGCACCAAAAATGCAACATTGGGAGTTTCAATCCATATATTTTTATGCACATTTTGGGATATCGTAATAAAAATACTGGAAGGAAACACAAAAATACCAATTAAATATCAATCATACGCATAAAAATACCTTGCCATTGTCTTGACATAACATTAAACTGTAAATCCCAATGTCTTAATTAAACATTACTTGAAATGTCAAGTTTTGGGCTTATAACTCAAATATCTATGTCCATCTGGAACTTATGGAGCCTTTAAATTGATGTTATTAAGAATTCTGTTGTTTCGTGTGGTCACCATTCGAGTGATCTGTGCCCCCTTGTTCTTCCCTGTTAACACTATCTCGTGTGACACCTACATGCCATAACGGCGATTGAGCCAAATTAACAAAAACATTTTAAAAAGAGACGGAAAGGCCAACACGGAGAGGCAGAGGGAGAGAGAAAAAAAACACGCACTTGCCGATTCTCCGATATGCCGTAGCTTGGTCTTCGCCCACTCCTCCACCCTCTAATGGACGACAGCCGCGCCTCCACGGACAGATCGGAGGAAGACCTCCGGCCCCTGGCGGACGGAATGCCCCGCCGCGTTTTTGGTGGACGGTAGGCGTCTCCCCCTCCCCTGGCAGCAGTAACCACTCCAGACGGTTGGTTGGGAGCCCCTCCTCCCCTCGCGGTCGGCGGCCGTTCCTCCGCTCTCAGGTGGCTGGGCTCCTCCGTCCCCTGGCAGATGGCAGCGGCTGCTCCGTTGGGGTGGATGGTAGTGGCGAGGACTCCACTTTGGCGTATCCCTCCTCCTTCCCGGGTTTCAGCGCCAGTGTAAAGGGGTTACAGGGAAAGGAGGAG
The DNA here is from genome assembly GCA_032164185.1 of Moxostoma hubbsi. Taxonomy (NCBI): domain Eukaryota; kingdom Metazoa; phylum Chordata; class Actinopteri; order Cypriniformes; family Catostomidae; genus Moxostoma; species Moxostoma hubbsi. The sequence goes on from JAVLUX010000007.1 coordinate 45,292,857, forward strand.
GCGAGAACCGGCTTGACGATACAAAAAATATGTTAATAAGCAACTTACAGGCATCGGACAGCTGTCCGTAAATCTCTCGCACTGAAGCTTCCAGTCGGCCTTTATCCCTCTCTGAGTCTTGATTAGGCTGATTAGACATTTTCTTAATTTGCATGCGATTTCCTCATTTTAAAAACAAGCATGCTAACGATAGTATAATACCGGCTATAACATAAAAAAAACTGTACAGGTCAACATTTGTTAAATTGGTGCATCTCTACAAAACCAGTGTGGATTGTGAGTTATCCTGGGCACACATGCACACGTCTGAATGTAGCCTATAGGAAAAATACACAACGATATAAAGGATCTTTTGAGTTTTTAACATCTAAAGCAAAATAGAACCAGCTAACTCACGAACATATCCTTGGGTGGGCCTGAACATCAAATTGAGTTAAATCCCAAATGCAACAAACCAGCCAGCCCGCCCACGCTGCACTCCTCATAAAGGACATTTTATACTACAAGTTAGGAGGAGACGTGACCTCTGACCAACATGACCTCAGCGAGCGCCATACGACCACTTCATAAACGAGATGTCAGCTCCGTACAACAAACAGACCTGAGCCTCACAGAACAGGTTGTTATTCAAAGAGGCACACACACACACACACACACACACACACGCACACGCATACATTCACACAAGCTTTGCAACTTTAATTGCAGGTCGAGTCTGGACATCGACATGCGCTCACAGTCTGATTCCAACTGAGCGGCTGAATGGCAGCTCTGGAAGCATATCATCTTTTATTAGTTGTTGTCAGGATAATTAAGTCACAGTTTAAACCAGTAGAGCCATCATACCTGAGCAAGTGAATGACATTGATGGAGAAAAGCCTTTCATTCAGAAGACTTGGAATATGACGCACAACCTGTGTAGTTATTTGCACGTTGAACGTTGAAAAAACCAAAGATTTACTGTATCATTCAAATATCATTCCCTCCTCTTTTCTCCATCATTTCCTCTCTCTAAACATGTTATAAAGGCCAAACAAGTTACAAGAAAGATATTGTTAATTGTAAATGGATATGACCCAAAAGTATCATAAAAGTACCCTATGTGACATGTCATATTAAAAGTCTTCTGAAGCCATTCGATCACTTTGTATGATGAACAAACCTGAAATATTTAAGTCAATATTCCCTCTCAAGTCAAATCATTGCTCAACTCCTGTATACAGTCCCAAAATCAAATATGGAGACATATAAAATCATGAAACCTCAATGGTTCTTGTGTCATGACGTCATGACGTTTGGCCATGAGATGCGCAAGAACCGAAGTATCAACAGCTATTGTGTGGAAATCAGAAATCACGTATTTTTTTTTACAAAAATATCTACTTTTGTGTTCTGCAATCCGAGAGCCCAAACCAAGGCCTGGCTCATGAGTATGTGTTCAGACCACTCTTTTGTTCGCTCTGTAATAAGTCAGCCAAATGGAGAGAGGCAAATTAGGCCCCTGTCCTGCACCACACTAGACAAATACCAGCGTCCACCTCGGTGCCTGACGCCGCGGCAGTGTGCCCATCCGCCTGCGGGCTGAGAGGCAGACGCCAATCCGCTACCCGGTGGAAAATGCGGATCAGCCCAAATGCAGCCTTGTGGCGCGGGACGACGCTGCGCTACTGCCCCTCATCTTACACACTCACCAACATCCACCCCCACCCCCTGACCACAACAGCTTCTAAATACATCTGCAGAGAGAGAGACAGAGAGGGGAAACTTAGCTCCTCACCACAACATTTTTACCTCTGAAGAGATGTAATTTAAAGTGAACCGCAGAAAGGTCAACACTGGAGCAGCTGGTGCCAACTCCTGCAGCCAGGATTTTTTATTCACTTGCTTCGCTGACATGGTGGATAGGTATCTATTTTTTTGGGACTGCTTCCAAAAGGTGGTTCGAAAAGTACGGGTTAGAATACAGGCCTTGTTTACGTATGCCTGCGTGCTACAGCAGGGTTTTTTCAGCTTTAAAAAGAAGCCTTTCTTTTTTTTAACCTCTAATAATTTTTATCTCGATTTTGTTCAGGGACAGTTTTGCTTCAGTGGGCTTCAGAACAATGTGGTCTCACCACTCGACTGAGCACAATAGTGTTACAGTGCAAAGTCAGTGTTAAAAAGATGGACCAGACTGGCTGAGACAAGACAAACATTCTTCAACTTTTTCATTGACAAAAGGGATTACTCTTAATTTTTCAGTAATTTAATTGCAGTTACTTCTGATGCAATTGCGGTAAATACTGTATTGACTCTAGAACAATTCTATATAAAATAATAGTGAATTTAATATTAAAATTTAACGTCTAATGTTAAAATGTATGTTTTCTTATTTAACGCTGCCCCTTATATTCTTTGGCCAGCTCATGAATAATTAATTTGATTTTATATGATTTATTTGAACGAATTAAAAGAACAGTTTCATGTCTATCCTTGTATTTTCCATCTGGTCGAGGTTGATCAGGGTTTTAGAAAGTAATTAGTAATAAGTAATAAGTAGTAATCTAATTACACTGTAGAAGATGTAATTAGTAGTTATTAATTAATTACTTTTTAGAGTAATTTACCCAATACTGGCCACAACACAGCTGTTTGCATGTTAGGCTCACACAAAGGGGTTGAAGGCAAGCCGTCCTTGCTCAAACACACTCCAAACTCTATTCAGTCAGCTTGCTTTCTAGGCGTGGGGGAATCTTCATGCCAGCAAAACTGAAAGAGTGACTCCCAAAGAGTGCAGATGAGTGAGTGACTCTGAGAAAACACTATATACGGTCAGTCTGTGAAAACCAGATAATATTTTTCCACTGATCATATCTGGGAACAGTTCTGATGTCATAATCATGAGCTGATCATATCTGAAAACAGCTCTGATTTCATAATCATGAACTGATCATATCTGAGGACAGTTCTGATTTCATAATCATGAACTGATCATATCTGAGGACAGTTCTGATGTCATAATCATGAACTGATCATATCTGAGAACAGTTCTGATGTCATAATCATGAACTGATCATATCTGAGAACAGTTCTGATGCCATGATCATGAGCTGATCATATCTGAGAACAATTCTGATGTCATAATCATGAGCTGATCATATCTGAGCTGATCATATCTGAGAACAATTCTGATGTCATAATCACGAGCTGATCATATCTGAGAACAGTTCTGATGTCATAATCACGAGCAGATCAATTCTGAGAACAGTTCTGATGTCATGATCATGAGCTGATCATATCTGAGAACAGTTCTGATGTCATGATCACGAGCTGATCATATCTGAGAACAGTTCTTATGTCATGATCACGAGCTGATCATATCTGAGAACAGTTCTTATGTCATGATCACGAGCTGATCATATCTGAGAACAGTTCTTATGTCATGATCACGAGCTGATCATATCTGAGAACAGTTCTGATGTCATGATCACGAGCTGATCATATCTGAGAACAGTTCTGATGTCATGATCACAAGCAGATCATATCTGAGAACAGTTCTGATGTCATGATCACGAGCTGATCATATCTGAGAACAGTTCTGATGCCATGATCACGAGCTGATCATATCTGAGAACAGTTCTGATGCCATGATCACAAGCTGATCATATCTGAGAACAGTTCTGATGTCATGATCACAAGCTGATCATATCTGAGAACAGTTCTGATGTCATGATCACGAGCTGATCATATCTGAGAACAGTTCTGATGTCATAATCATGAGCTGATCATATCTGAGAACAGTTCTGATGCCATGATCATGAGCTGATCATATCTGAGAACAATTCTGATGTCATAATCATGAGCTGATCATATCTGAGCTGATCATATCTGAGAACAATTCTGATGTCATAATCACGAGCTGATCATATCTGAGAACAGTTCTGATGTCATAATCACGAGCAGATCAATTCTGAGAACAGTTCTGATGTCATGATCACGAGCAGATCAATTCTGAGAACAGTTCTGATGTCATGATCACGAGCTGATCATATCTGAGAACAGTTCTGATGTCATGATCACGAGCTGATCATATCTGAGAACAGTTCTTATGTCATGATCACGAGCTGATCATATCTGAGAACAGTTCTTATGTCATGATCACGAGCTGATCATATCTGAGAACAGTTCTGATGTCATGATCACGAGCTGATCATATCTGAGAACAGTTCTGATGTCATGATCACAAGCAGATCATATCTGAGAACAGTTCTGATGTCATGATCACGAGCTGATCATATCTGAGAACAGTTCTGATACCATGATCACAAGCTGATCATATCTGAGAACAGTTCTGATGCCATGATCACAAGCTGATCATATCTGAGAACAGTTCTGATGTCATGATCACGAACTGATCATATCTGAGAACAGTTCTGATGTCATGATCACGAGCTGATCATATCTGAGCTGATCATATCTGAGAACAATTCTGATGTCATAATCACGAGCTGATCATATCTGAGAACAGTTCTGATGTCATGATTATGAGCTGATCATATCTGAGAACAGTTCTGATGTCATGATCATGAGCTGATCATATCTGAGAACAGTTCTTATGTCATAAACATGAGCTGATCATATCTGAGAACAGCTATAAAGCCAAAATGAACTACTTGTAAGGCCTCAGTCTAGATCAATACAAGTTGTAACCAGAGTGATAAAAAATGATAACATTTACAAAGAAAACCCAAAAATGGCAGAATGATGTCAGTAATAAAACATGGGGGTAAACACTATAATCACAGTGGAATGTGGATGTTATAGAGTGATGTGTATTTCTGAGTATTCCAATACATATACAGTATATTGCATATATCTTTATTGTATAGCAAAAAAGTAAGTAAAAAAAAAGTGCAGCTCTCTTTCCTGCTCGAGTCAAATAATGTAAAATGTTTTGACATGATCACACAAAATTGCAAACTTGTAATATGATCATAGAGAACTTACTGTACGTTTCATGTTGAAACCTAAAGGCAAAGAAATGAAAATTCTAAACGAACACGCAGCTGCTGTTCTTTGAAAAGTTCCTTTCCACCTTTTCTTTTCATTTGCTCGTTCCCATTATGAATCAATTCTCTCCTCCACACCCATATCCAACCAATTACATTTAGATGAAGTTGAGAATCTCATTAAAGCTGTTCTGTAACTCTTAAAGAGACAGTACACCCAATAATACAATTCTGTTAGCAATTACTCACTCTTATGTTGGTCGAAACCTGTATGACTTTCTTTCTTCCATGGAACACAGAACACAGAACATTTTTAAGTGAACTATTTTTATGTTACAGTATAATCTTCTGTAAAGCTGCTTGAAACGATGTGTTTATGCAAATAAAAATCACTTAACTAATCCATAACTTGTGGTCATTATATACTTTCAAAACATCGTCAAGACAACCTGACAGGCAAGGATGTTTTGTCTATCCCACTGTACGCATGCATTGTTCCATCCATCGCCTTTTGAATCCATAGAAACGACTGCCTGCAATCGGCCAAGAAAAATGTCTATACACAAGCATGTTGCCCATGGCTGGTCCAATGACTAATGAAATTGAGTAATGAACAGGTGTGTGCAACACACACTCACAAACGTCCCGGCTAACAGTTGACGGCCTAAACGGCCATCACATATCCAGAGCGATTGAGCGGCTGTTCTCCTGACACTAATTCGTTCCTGTTATTCTATGGACAAACCAACCATGCCAAAGCTCACAACTTCAAATGCGCTGCCCTCCTGTCAGTAGTGAAACAGAACATGCTTGCTAATAAGCAACTGCTGTAGGACATCCAATGAACATCGCAATAGGGACGGCCAAGGACAGATCGTCCCGGTCTGATGAATCTGAATGACAATGAAATAATAATTTAGATATAAAAAAACAGAAATGCCATAAAGTTGGAAAACTACAGTCAGCTGCTGGCTCCAAAAGCACACAGCTGTATGTCATTTCCTTTGACGCTACTTAGACCCTTTATAGATGAGAAAGGAAAGGTAGTCTGACAATTTTATGGCTTCAAGTTTGGCAATCTACTAGAAAGCAAATCCAGATCATTCCACAATCCTATCAAATCTACAGAAAAGAGAGGCCTTCTTATAGGTTTCTAAATAAAAGTTTGAAATTGGAAGTTGCATTAAAAACAGCTTAAGTCAGGTCTGTCATAGCAGGTCTCCCAGCCTGCTCAAGCTAGTCAGGTTTGCTGGTTTTAGAGGAGTTTTAGGCACTGACCAGCTGGTTAGATCAGCTTAAACCAGTTAACGCAAGCAAATCATCTTAGGCTTGTTTAAGATGTTTCTCAGCAGGGGTCAACACAACTAATTCAATTAAATTATCCTGCTTGAATATAAAAAAAATCCATGTTGCTTGGGTTTTTAAGAATGCATTTTCCAAAAATAGGAGTCGGTGTGTGTTGTGTATATAAATGTGTGTGCGTTCACTCTGTTAAAGTGGCACTCAGTGCTGGCAGAAGTTATTGTCCACTGAAACCATGCACTAATGTGAAACACACACTCACCCCGTGTTTTGACCGCATGGAAAGGGCGGCCGTTCAACCCACAGCTCCAATCATGGAGCATCATTTAAAAGCCACTTCAGCTTCAGAAAAAAAAATGTCCCACTTACAAAAATGTACCATGGTAACACAGTGGTATTCTTTGAAGTTCTTGGGAGTACCATGTAAATACCATGGTACAGAAATATTTCAGCTCTGTTGGCCTCTGCAATGCTTTTAAGGTCCAAAAAGCATATAAAGCCAGTATAGAAGTAATCCATACGACTCCAGTGGTTAAATCCATGTTTTCAGAAGTGATATGATAGGTGTGGTTGAGAAACACGTCAATATTTAAGTCCTTTCTCCACCCTGCCCAGTAGGTGGTGATATGAAAAAACAAAATCAATTATTAAACTATTACCATCCATCTTCAACTGCTTATCCGAAGTCGGGTCGCGGGGGCAGCAGCTCCAGCAGGGGGCCCCAAACTTCCCTAACCCGAGCCACATTAACCAGCTCTGACTGGGGGACCCCGAGGCATTCCCAGGCCAGTGTGGAGATGTAATCTCGCCACCTAGTCCTGGGTCATCCCCGAGGCCTCCTCCCAGCTGGACGTGCCTGAAACACCTCCCTAGGGAGGCGCCCAGGGGGCATCCTTACCAGATGCCCAAACCACCTCAACTGGCTCCTTCAGACGCAAAGGAGCAGCGGCTCTACTCCGAGCTCCTCACGGATGACTGAGCTCCTCACCCTATCTCTGAGGGAGAAGCCCGCCACCCTTCTGAGGAAGCCCATTTTGGCTACTTGTACTCGCGACCTAGTTCTTTCGGTCATGACCCAACCTTCATGACCATAGGTGAGGGTAGGAACAAAAATTGACCGGTAGATCGAGAGCTTTGCCTTCCAGCTCAGCTCAGTGCAATAGTGCCCCCGCTGCCCCGATTCTCCGCCAACCTCCCACTCCATTGTCCCCTCACTCGTGAACAAGACCCCGAGGTGCTTGAACTCCTTCACTTGTTGCAATACCTCCTTCCATACACGGAGTATAAACTATTACATTTTTTTAAATGATTAAAATCAACAAAACATTACGTTGCAATACTAAAAAAAAAAAATCACGTTGCGGAAATAAGAATTGTGAGGTAAAATGTACTGTATAATGTCACAATGTAAACATCGTAATGGCCCTAAAAATAGGACGCATTTTCTAAATGCAAAATATAATTTCTATTGATTTTGGAGTAAAAATAGGACATTGACTGGTTTCATAAGAATTACCAAAGTGTGATCTTTTCACTTTAGTACCATAGTAATCTTTGAAGTACCATGGATGAATCAACATGGTATATAAATAACATCATTAATAACATCAGTAATTATATAACTTTTATTCTACAAGTATATTTACATTTATGCATTTGGCAGACGCTTTTATCCAAAGTTACTTACAGTGCACTTATTACAGGGACAATCCCCCCCGGAGCAACCTGGAGTTAAGTGCCTTACTCAAGGACACAACGGTGGTGGCTGTGGGGATCGAACCAGCAACCTTCTGATTACCAGTTATGCGCTTTAGCCCACTACGCCACCACCACACAATTTATAATTGTCATGTAAATGACATGGTAATCATTCAGCAGCATGGTATTGCCATCTCTAACTATTACTGTGCTATATCGGGCAGTCGGGAGATGCTGTTATATACATTTTCATTGTGAGACTCTTCCAACACACTGCAAATGAGAAAGCTGATACTGCAGTTGGCCCGTTTCATAGACAGTGGAAAAAATGGATGGAACAATATGGAACCAAATTCACTATTAATAACTAACAGGTATTAGGACATTATGACAAATGCCAAGTAAGAGAAATAACAGCTCCGCGAGAGGAAAGAAGACTGAATTCCTAATTAAAAGCATATTGGTGAAGAGTTAGTGGAAAGGGAGTGCTTTGTGTCTACCTCTTTTGTTATTCTTTAAATAAAGCACAAAAAAGGGACTTATACCAGAGCAGACACACTTTAAAAATACCTGAGGGATGGATAAAAAGACGCCAGGGATTTTAACCGCCAGCTGTCAGATATTTCCACATCCCTCTTTCAGAAGCAACGAGAAGCTTTAAGTCTTCAGTATGGGCTGTTTAATTGAAATCCCATTGCGTTAAGCGTTTGTCCTGGAGCTTGACTTCGCAAGGAGGTCACCAGGTAAAAAGAGCAGACATAGCGAAAATAAAATGTGTTTTTTCAGATATTATTACTGGAGATTTTTGAAGTCTTTTATTGAGTTCTGGAGAAAAGATCTAACTGCTATTTGGGGGTCAGGATTTGGCGGCCATTTTTTTCCAACTCAGTCTTAAACGTAAGCCTCTTCACGCCTTGTCACTTAAAAAACATTTTTGGAGCCCTCTTTCCATCATCCCCAATTTTTTTCAACGTCTTTCAGACTAAAAGAGTCAAAATGACTAACAGATTCCACTGACCCAGAGTCAACACACCAGTTGGCGTCAGGGTCTGAGTTGGCTAGTTTGTTCTTATATCTTTTTTAACTTTTTGATATTTCAACCAGAGGTATTTAAATGTGTGCACTGAAAGTGTAATGTAGCTATTAGACAATATGCGTGGAAAAGTTGCATTGGCTCATCCCTCCTTTTCTTTTAAATAAGCAAAAATCTGGGTTACAGTGAGGCACTTACAATGGAAGTCAATGGGGCCAATTAGTAAACATTAAAATACTCACTGTTGCAGAAGTATAGTCACAAGGCATGCCACGAGACTTTTAGTGTAATAAAATCACTTACTAACCTTTTCTATGTAAAGATAAATCCAATTTTAAAACTTAATTGAAATTAAAAACCTACAATAGCAGCAAAAACAGCTTACAGCTCATATAATACACCAGTTGTAACTGAAGAATTAATATAAACTTCACATTTCTGCCTTTAAACCATTCAAAAATTGGCCCCATTCACTTCCATTGTAATTGCCTCACTTTAACCATGAGGAGGGACCAGATTAAATATTTAATTTTTTTCTGGTAATCAATATCATGCAATCAGTTTTGTAGATTGAGCTTAACTTGCATTGAAAACAACAACAACAACAACAATGTCCAAAGCACGAAAGTGTCTTTTATAAACTCAAACTGAGAAAGGAATCAAATTAGGGTTGTTAACATAAAACACATTCTTGCATTTAAAAAAAGCAAGGCAGAGCACAAAAGAATGGAACAAAATGTGTTTCGAGAGACATATTTAATAGTTGTTAAAAGTCTTCATAAATGCACAGCACATGCTAGCAATGTTGAAAAAACGAGTTGCATCATAGAGATTAAGGGAGCAATATGTTACATTGGAATCAAGCGTTTAAAATGGGTACTGCAGTCCAAATTCAAAATATTGGAGAGAGTTGTCTCCCCCGCCTCCTCCTCCTCAGACTCGTAGCTCACACGGGTTGCCAGGTTGAGGACACGCAACAGGAACGAGCAAACTGACAATAGTAAGCGACGAGCCCTACACTGTAAGCTGATCAGCTAATGTATACGTTTGCAATGTTTATATTGTTTGCAAATTATAAACCAGCTCATGTGGATTTTTTACAATATAGCTGGCTTCCATGGCTGCGGCACGCTGCGTTTGCCCTATAACTTGTTTTAAATCTGGCAACCCAGGGTGTCGAAATACTATCGGAATATGTGTAGTGCGCGGGAACACACAGCCCTAAACACAAACAGAAATTTGTGCAAGAAACAAGAATTTCACCTGCTGTTGCACTCGTGTACACAGAAGTGTGACAATAAAGTGATTTGATTTGATTTGATTTGATTTGAAATTCCGGCCTGGAACGGACATTTCAAAGAGGAATATACTGGCTGTAGCCTTGTTTTTGGAGAAGCCAGTATTTCAACTTAGCATGTTTCCTAAATCTCTGATAACATATTATGCTAATTGTATGCTTTAGTACAGTAAATATATTACATATTGCACCTTTAAAGACACCCGTCTAGCACGTTTACAGATCATTTTTATGATTATACATCATTTTTTAAACAGTGCAGATGGGTGCAAGAATACGTTTTGTTTGAACAGCCCCTCAGTCAACTGACCATCTAGTGGATTTTGAAAATGGACTCGAAAGGGGACTTTTTTGGGCCTGGGTAGCTCAGTGGTAAAAGATGCTGACTACCACCCCTGGAGTCGCGAGTTCGAATCCCAGGGCGTGTTGAGTGACTCCAGCCTGGTCTCCTAAGCAACCAATTTGGCCCGGTTGCTAGGGATGGTAGAGTCACATGCGGTAACTCCTCGTTGTCACTTTAATGTGGTTCTCCCTCTCGGTGGGGCACATGGTGAGTTGTGCGAGGATGCTGCGGAGAATAGCGTGGGCCTCCACACATGCTATGTCTCCGCGGAAACGCACTCAACAAGCCACTTAATAAGATGCGCGGGTTGACTGCCTCAGACGCGGAGGCAACTGAGATTTGTCCTCCGCCACCCGGATTGAGTCACTACGCCACCACAAGGACTTTGAGCAAATTGGGAATTGGACATTCCAAATTGCAGAAAAGGGAAAAAAATAAAAATAATTTAAAAAAAAGGAAAATACATACTTCTGCACATTTCTACTCTCCAAAAGCCAAAATCATGGCTACTTCACCTCAACATCTGTATCTGAATCCCATCGTGACCTTGTGGACCAGATCTGAAAGCGACCGCAGCGAGAGAGAGTTCATCTGCCCAGTCTGGATCAGTCCACGCAAAGTAGCCTAAACGTAAATGAACTGACAGCAGAAAAGAGCACCGAGGGAGAAAAATGAAACTACTGTATAGATCACCCAACACACGCCAAACGTAAACACAATGTTCCCCTCTTTTCCCTCACTTCAGAGAGATGGTACTCAAGAGCAGATGCCTGTAATCCAGGCCTGGTGGCTTCATCTGGGTTTGATTTGGGCAGCGGGAAGTGGGGGAAAAGGTGGGGGTATTACCCCGCAGAGCGTTTATTAGTGAGGCACCCCAATCCAGTTGATTAAAGCGAGTTTGTATCGATTACAGCAGATGCCTGAACCCTGCTGAGACCATAGCCAGAGCAGAACAAATAGGCAAGTAAAATAAACAACCCCACCCAAACCCCGGACACCCTGTTAAACACAGAGACTACTCAACGCGAAAGAGCCTTGGAGATCCCCAGCAGGACCAAGGTCTGCTTCACCACCCAGAATTGGACACTCTCTGCTTATTTTCAACAGCTATGACACATCCTTCTCTCAAGAGTCTCAAGAGCTGTAGTTTCATACCTCACTGACTTCTGGCAATATTAGTGAAACAACTTTGCAACTCCAGCTTCCCAAAATACAAGATACTCTTAATTTAAAGGGCTTCAACGAGAGAAAAGCTATTTAAACAAATTTGCTAAATATATTCTAGATTAAAACATTAGGTGGTCGGCTCTGAGAGAATGGTTTCTTGTGCTACGAAAAAGCTAGATGCAGCGCAACAAATGAAACAGAAGGCAGGTGTCTTGAGACACTTTATGACAATTTGAAGTTCCTCTTAAGTTGACACGGCATCTAAAAACGCAACACTCCTGCACAAGATCCTGAAAACACAGCGAGACGTGGCACAACGTTAAAAAGACGTCAGTCAGTGTAGCGCAAACGAAATTGCGTGCTTCGTTACACCTTACGCTGCAGTTTCCATGTGAAATGTCCATTGGGGGGCACCAAAAGCGAGTGAAATGATGTCGTAATAAGACAAGGTTTTTGAGGTGAATGTTAGATGGAGGTTTTAATGAGTAAAATGTTGTTAACTAACCTAAAACTTTAACCTAAACCTAACCAATAGTATCCTAAATGCAAATGAGAGGTGAGCAAAACCGACATCCCTACCCTAAACCAAAACCTAGTGTCCTAAATGCAAATGCAACATGAAAAGCACATTTTCTGAAGCAATCACGTCATTTAGTGTCACTTCTATGATACTTTAGTCTCACATGTAAGCTAGCGTTTGTCAGCTAGTGTTAATTTCACCAGGAAACTGCATCGAATCGTAGAAAGTGGCACGACATTTTTTTTTAAAACAATTTGGTATAGTAACGTTCATTCTAGGTTGCACTGTTAAAGATAAACTTCTTTGAAAACAGCATAGTGACCATCACGCTACTGAAAAATGGAGTTAAGTTAGTAGCATCGCTATTTTTTGTTAGTTGCTTCTTGGCTATTACTATGCAGATAGATGATCCGTTAGAGTAAAATTAGTCAGGACGTGGTCTAGCCCTCTGAAGGCCTGTGTTGAATCAGAGCTCGGTGAGGAACGCTTAAAATCTTAAATGCTTCCCAGTTGGAGCGAGAATCATGAGGTTGCATGTTAGCAGTACGCCTGGATGCATATATTTGCGGATATCGCCAACAACTGTTGACAATTAGTTGGCGAAATTTGAGCCCCCTGCTAAGTTTAATGTTCTGTTGTGCTGCATCCTTACCAAACCTTCAGACTTCCATTCCCCAAAAGCAACACATTTATATATATAAAATATATAAATGCTTATATACAGCAACAAAACCAATCTGATCAGCAAAATTCTGCCTGGTTCAATTACACAGCCAATGTTTCCATCCCAAGCCCCAAGACATATGAACTGGGATCGGATATTAGTCGCCACTGCATTGCCAACGTTTCCTCAAAAAGTTGGTTACAATTGAGTCAAATTGTAAAGTTTGCTGAGAAGGTCAGCAGGTCAGAAGGTCTTATTAAAGTCATTATAATTATGTTTATGAGGTGGGGGTGTGTACGGAGTCAGGGGGGGAAGAACGCTGGAAGCTCCAATCGCGATTAAGATCTATTCAATATGGAAAACATGTATCAATCATAGCAATTAAACCATCCATTAATTTTTCAACCTAGATCTAACTAATGGAACATGAGGGAGTCAAAATGGAAAAACAGGTCCATTTCCATATACCATAGGACAGTGATGGTATCAAATGTTAATACCAGGGTTCTCAAAGCAGTTAGTCAATAAATACCTATGATGTTTCCAGCCAATAAGGACTTTTAAAAATAATTTTAAAGATACTGAACTTCAAAAAGCTATTTCTAGCCAGTAAATTACAGTATTTTAGAGGATAGCGTAACTAGAAAAATTGATATGCACTATAGATTAAGATTAAGATTCAACTTTATTGTACAGGTACAGAGCCAATGAAATGGGTTGTTTTCGCATATCCCAATTAAGCTGGGGTCAGAGCGCAGGGTCAGCCATGAAACAGCGCCCCTGGAGCAGATAGGGTCAAGGGCCTTGCTCAAGGGCCCAACAGTGGTATCTTGGCTGTGCTGGGGCTTGAACCCCCGACCTTTCGGTCAGTGACCCAGAGCCTTAACCATCCATGCCATATAAATCACAATATTAAAATTCCCAAGTATTGTCAGGTTTTCATGACTGTGACAACGCTTTAACACCATTGTATAAACTGAGTACCATATTTACATGGTACTCAACAAAGATTACTGTGGCATTACCATTGGTACATTCTCAAAAAAGAAAACATGGTCAAACGATGGTGCTTCTTAGTGAGTGTTAAGTTAAATCCATGACTTTAGGATATTTGCCCAAAGCCTGATTTATCCAGTTCCAAGTTCTGTGCTGTATCACAAACATACATAATCGTCCCATTTTCCACTTGGTTTTGAAAACAAAAACTGCTCATGACAGATCAATTGTACCGCAACGTTTGGCCACAAAATAAATCTCCACCCAAAACAGGCACGAACCATAAAAGTGTATATAAACAAAGCAAACAAAAGGGTAATTACTGACGATAACTACTAGCAATTAAACTACGAGGAGGGCCGTTTCTTGTAGCCATTTTCATTGATAAAAGCCAGCCAAATGTCATTTAAAAAGGTTTAGCAGTATGATCCTTCTTCCCAAACTTTAATGTTTAAACACATTATTACACATAAAAAAATCCCCATCAAGTTGCTTTATCAACAACTAAACACAGGTGCCAAAAGGGCTGCTAAAGACCGCATGTACTTTTTGCGGCTTTCAGTCCATGTGTTAGCTTTGAAACCATCTGTACACTAGTTGACTTAAGCGACATTTACACCAATCTGTTTCCCAATTGTTTTCCAAAGTATGTGGTAATAGAGCATGCATTCGTAACGCTAAGTATTCGATGGAGGAAACCGCCATTCTAGAGCAGTAAAAGTAGCACATTAAATGCTTTTTCAAACTAGAGTTAGTGTGGACATGGCTTCAGTTATCTTTAAGCAGAAATAGACATTTTAAATTGTTATTCTTTCTCTTCCATAAAGAAAAGCTAACAAAACCTATTGATGACCAATCATTTTTTTCCAACCTTTTTCTCTCCAATTTGGAACGCCCAATTCCCAATGCGCTCCAAGTCCTCGCGGTGGCGTAATGACTCGCCTCAATCCGGGTGGCGGAGGACGAATCTCAGTTGCCTCCGTGTCTGAGACCGTCAATCCGCGCATCTTATCACGTGACTTGTTGAGCGTGTTACCACGGTGACGTAGTGCGTGTGGAGGCTTCACGATATTCTCTGCGGCATCCTCACACAACTCACCACGCGCCCCACCGAGAGCGAGAACCACATTATAGCGACCACGAAGAGGTTACCCCATGTGACTCGACCCTCCCTAGCAACCGGGCCAATTTGGTTGCTTAGGAGGCCTGGCTGGAGTCACTCAGCACGCCCTGCAAGCAATTTTTTAGGGGCTTTAAAACTCGTATGCATCACCTTTGTATTGACACTCGTCTTAAAGGTAGTCTTTCTGCAATGTCTCAAAACACAACAGCACGTGATTATGTCTCTGCCAAAATAAGGTGATTATTTGGCTGGCATTCCAGCATTAATGCACTGAGACAGCAGTTTGTTTTGAGCACAGTGCCAGGGACCAAGATTACGATCTGGATGGAGGAAGTAGAGTGCAGATTTTAAGATTGATCTCTCTTGGCTCGTTACGGTACACATTTTCAGATTCCAGACAACGGCTAGCCTTCAGAAGACAGCTAGCTTTTCATTTTTTTTGCTACTGTGGGGAAGTGGTGATCACATTTTCTCCCCAGTTAAATTCTTAAATCCAGTTTGTCCTGGACCGCAACCAGTAAGGCAATTAAGCGCAGAGAAATAGGGGTATGAGCCAGCAGTCATTAAAAACACAAACTCATACAAAAGCTTAATAGCGTTGATATAGGATCAGCTTTAACTCCATCTGCTCTGATATGAGCTGGGGGAAAACTCAAGGAAATTACTCCAAGATCGGACTTGCAGTTAAAAGACAGGAATATAAAGAAAGTGTGGGATAAAGGGGGAAAGAGAAGCGACAACACACCAGGCAAAGGACAGCTAATATTTATTATTCCACAGAATGTGCTGAATTGTGATGTCAGACATTTTTAAAGTCCAAGACAAAATTTATTTGCATAAGCTCGTGTTTCCGGTCCCCCACGTTCAGATGCGTTTGAATGGAGGTCAATGAAGGTGTGACCACACCTTAATAAAATGAGATCACACAAAACTAAATCCCTCCCATTATAGTCATCAAAGCGGTCTAAACAGGAAGCACTCAATGCAACATGTTCAGTTGTCTTGCACGTTAACGCTAACTGAGCTCATATATTTTCCCAGTCTGTCTGAAATAGAATAATATTATTTACAATATCATATTTATGAATTGATTGTGATGAATTTTATTCTGTACCTAGTGACCTAATGCTGCACTCGGAAAAGGAAATTGCAACGGAATTCCCCTTGAAGTCAGACTTTCAACTTGGAAAACTAGTGCGGAAATCTTGATTTTTACGAGATGCGTCATGCAAATATGCCCATGGAGATTTACAGTCAATGGTAAACATTAACTATTATATCTATAAAATAAGAATGCATTAAAAATGTATTTCTTTTTAATATCCATCAATAAAACAAAGTTCCTTCATTACATGATAATAACAGAGAATGGTGCTCAAAACACCTTTTTTTTCACTTTTTTGGAACACCTGCACACCTACATATTCATGCGATGATCTAATCAGCCAATCGTGTGACAGCAGTGCAATGCATGCAATCATGCAGATAAGGGTCAGGAGTTTCAGTTAATGTTCACATCAACCATCAGAATGGGGAAATAATGTGATCTCAGTGATTTAGACCGTGGCATGATTGTTGGTGCCAGACGGGCTGGTTTGTGTATTTCTGTAACTTTCACACACACACACAACAGTCTCTAGAATTTACTCCGAATGTCCCAAAATCAAAAAACATCCAGTGAGGAGCAGTTCAGTGGACGAAAACACCTTGTTGATGAGAGAGGTCAATGGAGCATGGCCATATTGGTTTGAGCTGACATAAAGGCTACGGTACGATCGTTTCACAGGTTTGCCAGCTTTCCTGTCTAAGTGGGCCAGTTTAAACTGTAACAAGCCCCCCACCTTTTGCCACATACTAGTGTAAGCACCTCTCCATTCGCTCCTCACACACCTCTATGGCCGTATGGAACCCTGAACCGCAGCGTATGCATCCCCGCTATCCACAAGAGAAGATACACAGAGTCAACACAACAGCAGTGCCACAACAGAGCAGTGTAAGCATCACATTTCATCTCACAGCCTGTTCTCTGGCCCTCCAGGTCTGCTTCTGTAAACAGAGCTGTCCAAGTTTAGAGTAATGCTGAAGCACATAGTCTCTCTCATACAAGTGCTGCCTGTGTGCCTGCCCACCCTCACTGGACCTAAGCCACCAGAATCAGAGTCTACAGTTCTGCCACAACCCAAAAAAATAAACACAGGCTTTGTGACAACACAGAACTCAGAGTAACCTACGAACACTCACCAACTGGGCAGATAACTCTCTCTCTCTCTATCTATGTCTATCCATCCATCTATCTATCTATCTATCTATCTACAATGGAATTGGGTCCAATTATTTACCAATTACCCAGTTAAGCCAAAATTCCAGTTTCGAGACGTCCAAACAAGACAGCTGCCATTTTCTGGAAATAAATCAATAGTTTGTGTAATTTAAACACCTTATTCTGCACATCCACTATAACAGAGCATTGATTTCCACATTCTGTATGATGCCCACGTGAATATATGCACACAGAATACAAGAGTGGCCAACACAAACATCAGAAAATCAGCGGCAGTTCATCTAGTTTAAAGCTAGAGCTGGCATGAGCACACGAAATCTGCATTTTGACTCACGCATTGGAGGTGGCCAAAGACACTGTGCTGAGAGACGAGCTCAACTTCCTTCTGTCCCAGAGCTTCACTTCCTGTTGACGTACCTGCAAACACACACAGAAACGCATACGTTACATTCTTAAGCCATGAGCACAAGACATCCTATAAAAGAATGCACATTCAGTTATATAGTTTTCCCATTTTAACTGTAAGATTGAGTAGAAAATGTCAACGTTACCTGATTAAAGCCAGTGGTGATCAAGTTGTCATCTTTGATCCAGAGAATGCGCGAGTCTTTATTACCTTGAAGGCCCTGTGCGCACTGGAGAGAAACAAACATACCAGTGATATTAACATAAAAGTAAAGTGTCCTACTACTAAAGAGCGACTGATTCATAAAAGGATTTTATGGAAAGACTATTGACAAAATGAATGGGAAAAATCCTTCTGGAACCAAGACGGCTGAAAACAATTAGCGGGCACAGTTGCGCCCAATTGGGAACGGAGACATTTAATGGTTTGAGTGAATTGCAACATTTGCCATCAGAGGACTCCTAAATGTTTTTGGGTTTCACCAAAACTCCATGTGGCGACAAATATGTGGAATAATTCAACCATTATTCAGTCAGTCAGAGTCAGAGAGAGAAACGGGGTGCGTTTAAAGGTAAGTGTTGAAAGCAGGTGTCCCAGTAACAGACTAGAGTGGACCCTGATGAGTGAACGACTGAGAAGACTCCTCTTCCAGTCCTTTAAAGATCTCTTTGTGAGATATGAGACAGAACAGGGCTCATCTGTGATGTGAGGGGTTGTTATGAATGACCTCTGACCTCTGACCGACAGCTAAATCACTCTGACACAATACTTTTTTAAAACAACGTTGCTTTAATCAGTAGCGCTGATACAATGTTGCTCAAATGCTGGGATTTGATGTTTGACTACATTTGATATGTGTTAAAGAGGTTTTTAAAAGACGTAGTGTGTGCGAGTATGTATTTGTTTATAGCAGTGATAGGCTGATATGATTGAAGTTAGGTTATACAACGCTAACGGACCAGCTTAAACTTACTTGAATTTCCAGGCTGGCTTATTCTGGTTTGATGCTAGTCTAGGTGGTAGCCAAGAAAATTATAGAAACAGCTAACATCAAAACGGTGTGAAAAATGATTTATTTTAAATTCTTGCTAAAAGTTATTTCTCTAAATATATTTTACATATTTCTCATATTATAATGTATTTATTTTTTACATATTTTGATTTAAAAATTAAAAATAGAAAAGAAAAAACAAATAAATAAAATATCTGGAAAAATAAACAATTAAAATGCATTAAATTAAAATAAATAACAAAATGAAATTAAAAAATATATATACAAAATAAATAATTAAAATGCATTAAATTAAAATAAATAACAAAATGAAATAAAAAATATATATAAAAAAATAAATAATTAAAATGCATTAAATTAAAATAAATAACAAAATGAAATTAAAATATATATATATAAAAATAAATAATTAAAATGCATTAAATTAAAATAAATAACAAAATGAAATTAAAAAAATATATATAAAAAATAAATAATTAAAATGCATTAAATTAAAATAAATAACAAAATGAAATAAAAAAATATATAAAAATAAATAATTAAAATGCATTAAATTAAAATAAATAACTAAATGAAATTAAAAATATATATATAAAAAATAATTAAAATGCATTAAATTAAAATAAATAACAAAATGAAATAAAAAATATATAAAAATTAAAGAATTAAAATGCATTAAATTAAAATAAATAACAAAATGAAATAAAAAAATATGTATAAAAAATAAATAATTAAAATGCATTAAATTAAAATAAATAACAGAATGAAATTAAAAATAAATATATTAAAAAAATTATATATATATATATATATATATATATATATATATATATATATATATATATATATATATATATGTATGTATTTATTAATTTATTTATTTATTTATATAACCTAGTTATAATCTAGTTTTCAAATAAAAACCAGTGAAAGTTGCATGTGTCAAGTCTGCTTATCTCTAAAAAATGAAATGGTCCATACAGCACCGTGTTAGGAATGTGTCAGGAGCACGCTGTGAAATAACTGAGAGACCCGAAAAACATTAATATTTGCCAGGAACAAAAATAGAAAGAAAAACATAGAACAAAGAAAAAAATCACATTGATTTTCCATCATGCTGCTCGTTCAGACGTTTACAGCTGATCATTTATCAGAAACGTGGCTGGACCCAGAACAAACATCACATCTGCAAAGTCTCAGATGTGGTGACCAGGTGTGTTCCCCGCCACAAAACACACGGGACAGACACAAGAGCCTCTGTTTGCAGGTGACATAGAGCCATTTTATACTCAGAAAGAATCTAGGTGCAAAATTCAAGAATAAATAAATCTCCAGAGAAAGTTTGAAAAAATAAATATTGGAAACACTTTATTTTACAATGTCCTTGTTATACACAAAACATGTACTGACTATAGTAATAACAGTGTTACACATCATTGCAACTAACCCTCGTTCTAACACTAAACCTGTAGTAAGTACATACTGTTAATTAATATTACAAGGGCAACCGAATAAGAAACCAAGCCGTAACCTAAATATTGAAACGAAATTTGAAAGCTCAAAAAAAAGGTCCAAACAAAGAAAGAAAGAAAGGAAAGAAAGAAAGAAAGAAGG
The DNA here is from genome assembly GCA_032164185.1 of Moxostoma hubbsi. Lineage (NCBI taxonomy): Eukaryota > Metazoa > Chordata > Actinopteri > Cypriniformes > Catostomidae > Moxostoma > Moxostoma hubbsi. The sequence goes on from JAVLUX010000007.1 coordinate 45,313,301, forward strand.
AAAGAAAGAAAGAAAGAAGCAAACAAGAAAGAAAGAAAGAAAGAAAGAAAGAAGGAAAGAAAGAAAGAAAGAAGGAAAGAAAGAAAAGAAGGAAAGAAAGAAAGAAAGAAAGAAAGAAAGAAAGAAAGAAGGAAAGAAAGAAAGAAGGAAGGAAAGAAAGAAAGAAAGAAAGAAAGAAAGAAGCAAAAAAGAAAGAAAGAAAGAAAGAAGGAAAGAAAGAAAGAAGGAAGGAAAGAAAGAAAGAAAGAAAGAAAGAAGCAAAAAAGAAAGAAAGAAAGAAAGAAAGAAGGAAAGAAAGAAAGAAGGAAGGAAGGAAAGAAAAAGAAAGCAAGAAAAGAAAGAAGGAAGCAAAAAAGAAAGAAAGAAAGAAAGAAGGAAATAAAGAAAGAAGGAAGGAAAGAAAAAGAAAGCTCGAAAAAAAGAAAGAAAGAAGGAAAGAAAGAAAGCTCGAAAAAAGAAAGAAGGAAAGAAAGAAAGCTCGAAAAAAGAAAGAAAGAAAGAAGGAAGGAAAGAAAGAAAGAAAGAAGGAAAGAAAGAAAGAAAGAAAGAAGGAAAGAAAGAAAGCTCAAAAAAAGAAAGAAAGAAAGAAGGAAAGAAAGAAAGAAAGAAGGAAAGAAAGAAAGAAGGAAAGAAAGAAAGCTCAAAAAAAGAAAGAAAGAAAGAAAGAAAGAAAGAAAAGAAAGAAAGAAAGAAAGAAGGAAAGAAGGAAGGAAAGAAAGAAAGCTCGAAAAAAAAGAAAGAAAGAAAGAAAGAAGGAAAGAAAGAAAGAAAGAAAGAAGGAAAGAAAGAAATAAAGAAAGAAAGAAGGAAAGAAAGAAAGAAGGAAAGAAAGAAAGCTCGAAAAAAGAAAGAAGAAAAGAAAGAAAGAAAGAAAGAAAGCTCGAAAAAAGAAAGAAAGAAGGAAATAAAGAAGGAAAGAAAGAAAGAAGGAAAGAAAGAAAGCTTGAAAAAAGAAAGAAAGAAAGAAGGAAAGAAAGAAAGAAGGAAAGAAAGAAAGCTTGAAAAAAGAAAGAAAGAAAGAAAGAAGGAAAGAAAGAAAGCTCGAAAAAAGAAAGAAGGAAAGAAAGAAGGAAAGAAAGAAAGCTCGAAAAAAGAAAGAAGGAAAGAAAGAAAGAAGGAAAGAAAGAAAGCTCGAAAAAAAAGAAAGAAAGAAGGAAAGAAAGCTTGAAAAAAGAAAGAAAGAAGGAAAGAAAGAAAGCTCGAAAAAAGAAAGAAAGAAAGAAGGAAAGAGGGAAAGAAATAAAGAAAGAAAGAAGGAAAGAAGGAAGGAAAGAAAAAGAAAGCTCGAAAAAAGAAAGAAAGAAAGAAGGAAAGAAAGAAAGCTCAAAAAAAGAAAGAAAGAAAGAAAGAAAGAAAGAAAGAAAGAAAAGAAAGAAAGAAAGAAAGAAAGAAGGAAAGAAAAAGAAAGCTCGAAAAAAGAAAGAAGGAAAGAAAGAAAGAAAGAAAGAAGGAAAGAAAGAAAGAAAGAAAGAAAGAAAGAAGGAAAGAAAGCTTGAAAAAATAAAGAAGGAAAGAAAGAAAGCTCGAAAAAAGAAAGAAGGAAAGAAAGAAAGAAGGAAAGAAAGAAAGCTCGAAAAAAGAAAGAAAGAAGGAAAGAAAGAAAGAAAAGAAAGAAAGAAAGAAGGAAGGAAAGAAAGAAGGAAAGAAAGAAAGCTCGAAAAAAGAAAGAAAGAAGGAAAGAAAGAAAGAAGGAAAGAAAGAAAGCTCGAAAAAAGAAAGAAAGAAGGAAAGAAAGAAAGAAGGAAAGAAAGAAAGCTCGAAAAAAGAAAGAAAGAAGGAAAGAAAGAAAGAAGGAAAGAAAGAAAGCTCGAAAAAAGAAAGAAAGAAGGAAAGAAAGAAAGCTCGAAAAAAGAAAGAAGGAAAGAAAGCTCGAAAAAAGAAAGAAAGAAGGAAAGAAAGAAAGAAGGAAAGAAAGAAAGCTCGAAAAAAGAAAGAAGGAAAGAAAGAAAGAAGGAAAGAAAGAAAGCTCGAAAAAAGAAAGAAGGAAAGAAAGAAAGAAAGAAAGAAAGAAGGAAGGAAAGAAAAAGAAAGCTCGAAAAAAGAAAGAAGGAAAGAAAGAAAGAAGGAAAGAAAGAAAGAAGGAAAGAAAGAAAGCTTGAAAAAAGAAAGAAAGAAAGAAAGCTCGAAAAAAGAAAGAAAGAAGGAAAGAAAGAAAGAAGGAAAGAAAGAAAGCTTGAAAAAAGAAAGAAAGAAAGAAAGAAAGCTCGAAAAAAGAAAGAAAGAAGGAAAGAAAGAAAGAAGGAAAGAAAGAAAGCTCGAAAAAAGAAAGAAGGAAAGAAAGAAAGAAGGAAAGAAAGAAAGCTCGAAAAAAGAAAGAAGGAAAGAAAGAAAGAAAAGAAAGAAAGAAAGAAAGCTTGAAAAAAAAGAAAGAAGGAAAGAAAGAAAGAAAGAAAAGAAAGAAAGAAAGAAAGAAAGAAGGAAGGAAAGAAAAAGAAAGCTCGAAAAAAGAAAGAAAGAAAGAAGGAAAGAAAGAAAGCTCGAAAAAAGAAAGAAAGAAGGAAAGAAAGAAGGAAAGAAAGAAAGCTTGAAAAAAGAAAGAAAGCTCGAAAAAAGAAAGAAAGAAGGAAAGAGGGAAAGAAAGAAAGAAGGAAAGAAAGAAAGCTTGAAAAAAGAAAGAAAGCTCGAAAAAAGAAAGAAAGAAGGAAAGAGGGAAAGAAAGAAAGAAAGAAGGAAAGAAAGCTTGAAAAAAGAAAGAAAGAAAGAAGGAAAGAGGGAAAGAAAGAAAGAAAGAAAGAAAGAAAGAAGGAAAGAAAGCTCGAAAAAAGAAAGAAAGAAAGAAGGAAAGAAAGAAAAAAGAAAGAAAGAAAGAAAGCTCAAAAAAGAAAGAAAGAAAGAAGGAAAGAAAGAAAGCTCGAAAAAAGAAAGAAGGAAAGAAAGAAAGAGCTCGAAAAAAGAAAGAAGGAAAGAATGAAAGAAAGCTCGAAAAAAGAAAGAAAGCTCGAAAAGAAAGAAAGAAAGAAAGAAAGAAGGAAAGAAAGTTCGAAAGAAAGAAAGTTCGAAAGAAGTAAAGAAGGAAAGTAAGAAAGAAAGAAAGAAGGAAAGAAAGAAGGAAAGAAGTAAATAAAAGCAGTATATGTGTGATGGGAATTGAACCCTTGACCTTTGCTGCCTGCAGTTGATCAGAGGAACAAACCCTGTATTAGACCTTGACAGATAAATAAAGGGCTCCGCATGCATCTATCAAAGCCTAATGATTAACTTATTCCATACTTCCAGCCTCTGCTTGTGGAAGAAAAACACTACACGGATGATATTTAAGTACAATTCCAAGTTAAATACAAGTCAATAAAATACCTCGAGACACTCAGTAACACACAAATAACCTGATAAAGTCAAAATAACGTCATTGATTTAGCACAAGGTTGAATCGGATGGGTTGAAGGGTCACAGAGGAGGAAGTCAGCAACAGCGCTCGGTTCATTTAGGGTCAAGAGAGTGTTTCGGGTGTGGAGGTAAACATCAGACTTTGGAAGTGTGCGGTTATTGATTTGAGAATAATGGAATCGTATCTCCACAATCATTGTTTTTGGAAAAGTAACGGAACACACATACACATATATTACGCAGAAACAAGAATTATTGCCTCTATCTGTGGTCACCCTGTCCTGAATCACTAATTCATGCAAAGGTTGATAAATCTGGAGCTGCCAATAGACACAGAACTGTTATAAAGACACACGACTGTTTAGTCCAAACACATTTCAATTGCACACCTCGCCCTTCCCTTGTAGGCCTCAGTTCACATTATACTATTTGGCTCCAAGCCACGATATGTTGGTCACCATGAGTACAATGAGGTACCACAGCGAGTGGTACGTGCACACAAGGACTGGAGACCTGGTCTCCGCAGCAAGCCGAATTCGTGTAGCGTCTCCTGCAGGTCATCATGCAGCTTGGTTGTTGCATGAATCCTATATTTGAGGAGTGTCTGGCGATGGTAGACACGAACACCGGTTGCTCCGATGTCCATGTGTCGCAAAAGTCGGGTTATATAACAAAAATAGCACATTTTTCAAATTTTTCTTTTTCTTCTTCTTCCGTACAAAACTTCGGCGCCTAACTCGTCCCGGCTCAACTTCTTGACTTGAGTACTAGTGACAGCTGTTTACCACTGTAGCTAGGCCACGACCTCTCGGATACATTGCTAGAGATGCGATGAATTACTTATCAAAGGCAATTACAGCAGAGACGAGCGGCAATTACAAAGTCATAGAAGGAAAATTCTATGTAATCAATAGTGGTTCACAATGTTATATTACGATGAATTGCTTTTAAACCAACTGTGCACTGTAATGAATTCACATGGACCATATCTCAAAGCAGTAACACTTCAAAACAAGGTGCCGTTCTTTGGTGCACACTCGAGTTTGAAAAACAGCTTTCCTGCTATGACGTTGTTGTGAAATTCACAGCCGACCAGCAATGAGGCATCTTTGCACACACCCAGTGCATAAAAACACTCTCACAGGGCTATCTCATAAGGATGCCTCTGAATATATATCCCTCAGGGGGGACATAGCTCTTTGGCCATATTGTGCTCTATCGGACCTCATGTGGAAGGTATGGAGGTATTTGGTTCTTATCCAGGAAGAAATATGCTTGCTGGAAGAGGGCTAAACTTTTTCAACCCCAGGGTAGAGGACGTGTAGGGTAAATCTCTCAGAACGTGTTTCATCATTGTAATCGCTTACAATGAAAGACTCAAGATAAAACTTTTGATACAAAATATAAAAACATAAATATACAAATATATAACGCTTGCTACACAAAATTCACTGTGGAGATAGATTTGCTGGCAAACTATCATGCACAATGACAATCTACCATGTAATTTTCCTGCAGCTTTAGAGAGATTAGTCACATGGCATTTACAGCTCAAGTGTTGTAACTGCCATTGAGATGAATGGGAATGATAATGGATAGATTTCTTTGGGCAGAGATGGAAGCTCATCTAAAATAATAATTGGCAAAATAACTTGAGACTTCATAGACACCTCATAGACTTGAGACCTGACCAGGACTCCACCTCATAGACTTGAGACCTGACCTGGACTCCACCTCATAGACTTGAGACCTGACCAGGACTCCAGCTCATAGACTTGAGACCTGACCAGGACTCCACCTCATAGACTTGAGACCTGACCTGGACTACACCTCATAGACTTGAGACTTGACCTGGACTCCACCTCATAGACTTGAGACCTGACCAGGACTCCACCTCATAGACTTGAGACCTGACCTGGACTCCACCTCATAGACTTGAGACTTGACCTGGACTCCACCTCATAGACTTGAGACCTGACCTGGACTCCACCTCATAGACTTGAGACCTGATCTGGACTCCACCTCATAGACTTGAGACCTGACCTGGACTCCACCTCATAGACTTGAGACCTGATCTGGACTCCACCTCATAGACTTGAGACTTGACCTGGACTCCACCTTATAGACTTGAGACCTGACCTGGTCTCCACCTCATAGACTTGAGACTTGACCTGGACTCCACCTCGTAGACTTGAGACCTGACCTGGACTCCACCTCATAGACTTGAGAATATTTTTTTTCCCTTTTTCTCCCAATTATTTGGATTGTCCCATTCCTGATGTGCACACTAAATCCTCATGATGGCGCAGTGATTCGCCACCATCCGAGTGGCAGAGAACGGATCCCAGTTGCCTCCATGTCTGAGACCTTCTACTCACACATCACGTGGCTCGCTGGGCTCATCACCACGGAGGCACACTGCGTGTGGAGGCTTCACACCACCCACCGCAGCAACCACTCTCAACTCACTACGCGCCCCACCGAGAGTAAACCAACTTACAGTGATCACAAGGATGTTACCCCATGTGACTCTACCCTCCCTAGCAACTGGGCCAATTTGGTTGCCTAGGAGACCCAGCTGGAGTCACTGTGCACACCCTGGGATTCGAACCAGCAAACTCCAGGGGTTTTCAGCATCTTTACCTATGAGTTACCCGGGTCCCAAAGACATGAGACTTGAATTTGACTCCACCTGAAAGACTTGAATCTTGACTTGGTCTCCACCTCATAGACCTGACCTGGACTCCACCTCATAGACTTGAGACTTGATCTGGCCACTACCTCATAGACTTGAGGCTTTACCTGGACTCTACTTCAAAGACTTGACCTGGTCTCCACCTCATAGACTTGACCTGGACTCCACCTCATAGACTTGACCTGGACTCCACCTCATAGACTTGACCTGGACTCCACCTCATAGACTTGACCTGGACTCCACCTCATAGACTTGAGACTTGACCTGGACTCCACCTCATAGACTTGAGACCTGACCTGGACTCCACCTCATAGACTTGAGACCTGACCTGGACTCCACCTCATAGACTTGAGACTTGATCTGGCCACTACCTCATAGACTTGAGGCTTTACCTGGACTCTACTTCAAAGACTTGTTTCTAAACCCAGACTTTACCTTAAAGACTTGTGTATTGAACTGATCTCCAACTTACAGACTTTCGATTTGACCTGGACTTCACCTCAAAAGTCTTGAAACTTGACTTTTAATCCATGTCAGAGACTTCTAAACATATCTTTCTCCAGGTATTATACCTCTATTTGGTGTGGCCCCCAAAGAGTGACAAATCAAAGGAAGAAGTGCATGAGAAAGAGACAACAGATGGAGACAACAAACGAGGCAAGAGTCCCTTGTCTGTCATTTCAGTAGATGGTTCTCCAATGAGGGCTGAGTACACACACATACATCATATACAGCCTCACTGAACTTCCAACCTCTCTCTCTCCATCACCCCTCCTTTCCCTTTGTCCTTTTCATCATATCAGTGAACTCCTCTTGGACAGGCCTCTGAGTGACCTGCCAGTGTGAAGCAACAATGCGCTTGCATCGCTCAGATTAAACCCTGGCAAGGCCTGACATGGAAGAAAACCGCTGGCATAGAGTTTCACTCCTGCATTCGTGAAAAGAATAAACTCAAATCCATCACCATAAGATTGTATATTAAGCTGACTCACGCTCCACGACTTCAAATCCATCACCTTCCTTCTGCGGTTCACGGTTCTTTTTGCCCTCTCTGAGCAAAATGCAACGACACAGAACAAGAATCCCAGAGGAACAAATGAGTTTGTGATTTGATATCAAAACACACTGGGATAACCAATAACATTATGTCAATTTCCATTCATCCTTTAAAATGGATATCTGGCAGTGATTAATTTAGTGACCGAACAAGTTTCAGTTATTTACAAATCTGCTTCAATTTCTGGATATTGGGATAAATGCCAACATGATGGTGAGCTTGTGGCATATACAGTGTGACCAAAAATAATTCTGACACTTTTGACCACTTACTGAAACACTAAAAACATGTATGGATATCATTGCATAAATACATTTTTATAAAAAAAAAACGTTTTTTTACATAACTTCAATTTTCTGAACCATATTTGTAGTTACAACAAACAACAATACAACTACGCATTAACTATGAACATGTTTGACTAATGTCTAACAACTTTCAGTGCTACTTTTGAGCAATATATCTAAATAATATGAAACACCTAAGCAAACCCACTGTAAGCCTAAATGTATTGCAAACATGTCTTAGATAAGTGAAGTTAATTCTGAGGAAAAGTCTGGTGGCATTTTTCCGCAAAATGAAACTTGGTTTGATATTTTGACTTTTTAATGATATGGAATACACACATATTTAAGTGTAGATTAAATGTCCAAAGGTGTCCAAATATTTTTTGGGCCAATTTATAGGGCTTTATAGATGCATACGTGTTTATCTTGAACAGAGCAATTTGATACGTATCATTGTAGAAGTAAGTAAGCATGCAAAAATGTTTAGCATATGAAGATCTGTGATGAAGTCATTAGTATTGTTCAGGAGTGTTTCTGCAGCTGTGGTTGAAAGGCGGAAAGAGAGAGAGAGAGAGCAGGCGAGCGAGAGCGAGAGAGAGAGAGAGCGAGAGAGAGAGAGAGAGAGAGAGAGAGGGAGGGAGAGAGAGAGAGAGAGAGAGAGCAGGCGAGCGAGAGCGAGAGAGAGAGAGAGAATCAGGGACTCATCAGCCCCATCTATAAGAGTGGGGATAAATTAGACCCTAATAACTACCGAGGCATCTGTGTGAACAGTAATCTGGGGAAGGTCTTCTGCAGTATTTTAAACAGCAGACTTTTAGACTTCCTTATGAAGCACAATGCCTTGAGTAAATGTCAAATTGGATTCATGCCAAAATGTCGCACATCTGACCACATTTTCACCCTACAGACACTCATTGATAAATCTGTACATCAAAATAAAAGCCAAATTTTTGCCTGTTTTGTAGATTTTAAGAAAGCGTTTGATTCAATCTGGCATGAAGGATTATACTTTAAACTTATTGACAGCGGTGTAGGGGGAAAATCTTATGATGTCATCAAATCAATGTACACAGCCAGTCAATGTGCTGTTAAAATTGGCAACAAAAGAACCAAATTTTTCCTTCAACGGTGAGGAGTGAGACAGGGCTGCAGTTTAAGCCCCACCCTCTTCAACATGTATATCAATCAGTTGGCACAAACTATTGAACAATCTCCCGTTCGAGGTCTCACTTTACATGACACAGAAATAAAGTGTCTCCTCTACGCAGATGACCTGGTGCTCCTGTCGCCCACTAAAGAGGGGCTACAGCAGAGCCTGGCATTACTGGAGAGTTACTGTCAGACCTGGGCCCTGACAGTCAACCACCAAAAAACCAAAGTCATGATCTTCCAAAAGCGATCCAGATCTCAGGGACTAACAAACATTTTTACATTATCAAACAGAAGCATTGAAATCACAAAGACATACACTTACCTCGGCCTAAAAATCAGTTCTACAGGTAATTTTGCTTTGGCTGTGAACGAACTCAAAGAGAAAGCACAAAGGGCGTTTTATGCCATTAAAAAATCCATTAAAATTGATATTCCGATCAGGATCTGGCTCAAAATATTCCAATCAGTCATCGAACCAATTGCATTATATGGCAGTGAAGTGTGGGGTCCACCTGTAAAATTTGACTATTTAAATTGGGAAAAACATCCCATTGAAACTCTGCATCTGGAATTCTGTAAAAGAATAATTTATGTCCAAAGAAAGGCCCCAAATAATGGATGCAGGGCAGAATTAGGCCAATACCCTCTCCTTTTGAACATTCAGAAAAGAGCCATCAAATTCTGGAAGCACCTAAAGACAAGTGACCCCAACACATACCATTATAAAGCCCTAAAACACCAAGAGCTGAGCTCAGTGAAGAGTCCCCTATGCCAGCTTGTCCTGAGACTGACTGAAGTCACACCTGAGGAGATCGGCCAGTCTCAGGATAACGGCACACTCACAAACATTCGGCCGAACCAAATTATACACAAAGAAAAGGAGAAATACCTGACGCATTGGACAAACACAATTAAAACTCAACACAAACTGGAATGTTATTCGGCACTAAATCGAGAGTACACGGTGGCAAACTATCTGACCACAGTGACTGACAGAAAATGAAGAAAAGCACTGACGATGTACAGACTCAGCGAGCACAGTCTGGCCGTAGAGACGGGCTGCTGCAGACAGACATGGCTGCCCCGCGAGGACAGACTGTGCTCCCAATGCATCCTGGGAGTGATTGAGACAGAACTGCACTTCCTCACAGAATGCCCAAAATACCAACCAATTAGAAACAAATATTACCCCAAAATTAACAACATATGTCCAGATTTCAATGACTGTACCCCGACACAAAAAATGTGTTTTATTCTGGGGGAAAAAGAGGAATGTGCAAATATAGCTGCAAGATTTGAAGTATCCTGTAGAAACCTGCGGGACAACCAGAACTCAACTAATAACAACACAATATTGTATCGATGACCCCTGACCCCAATCCCCTCCCCCTGTTACTGACCCTATATGTTGCATTAATGTTATTTCTTTATATTTATTATTGTTGTCATGTCTTAGTTTAGTTCCTGTTTTGTTTTTCTATGTAATTGCTTTAGCAATACAAAATGTCTTGTCATGCCAATAAAGCTCGTTAAATTGAAATTGAAAAAAATTGAGAGAGAGAGAGGGAGAGAGAGAGAGAGAGAGAGAGAGAGAGAGAGAGAGAGAGAGAGCGGGTGAGCGAGAGAGAGAGAGAGAGAGAGAGAGAGAGAGAGAGAGAGCAGGCGAGCGAGAGAGAGAAAGAGAGAGAGAGCGGGCGAGCGAGAGAGAGAAAGAGAGAGAGAGAGAGAGAGAGAGAGAGAGAGAGGGCAAGCGAGAGAGAGAGAGAGAGAGAGAGAGAGAGAGAGAGAGAGAGAGGGAGCACGCTCTAAACTCAGAAATATTTGTCATTACAGTTTGGCTCTCTTTACCAAATAAACACTTGTGCACATGAAGGGAGTGAGGGCTGCACTCTCTGCCACTCAAAACTAGATCTGAAATCTGGACCAAAGTGTGTGTGTGTGTGTGTGTGTGTGTGTGTGTGTCAAAATGTTATCTCATTCACGTGTGTGTCCCACATTTTGTTGCTTTAACGAGTTTCTTTTATTGATGTCAAACTGGAGATTAATTACACAGTTGAGATAGAGTATAAGTGCGGTAACCTTCAGCTGTGATTTCTTTTTCTTACTAAAGCAACTTATAAAGACATTAATAATAAACACATTGTGCAAGTGGCAACGCCTTTACGCCTCTCATCCATTCTGGGACAGAGTTTTCCTCCACCAAAAACTGCGACTTAAACCCCACTCTCTAGTAGTGCATATTTCGGCAGAAAATTATTATGTTAGGAAACTGACAACAGGGTTTTCAAACTAAAACAGACTGGTGTGGGTGTGGCCTAATTATGCACATCAAATTCTAAAGGGCCATTCACTACAAACACGTATTTTCTTATTTTCCAGAAAAATATCTAGCATGCTTAAAACAAGAAAAAAATATATTTCAACGGTTTAAGAAGAATAAACTTGTTTTCCCTTTGATTTTTTTCTTACCCCATTAGCAAATAGTATTTTTTACTTTTTTTATAAGCATAAATTTCTCTGAAAACAAGACAAAATATGTCATGATATTTAGTTTCTCAAGTAAATGTATCTTCTTTTAAAAATGTTTAGATATTTTTATTGTAAAACAAGACAAAATAACACTTAAACCTGCGGGAGACTCCGAAAAAACAAGCAGGAAGTGGCGCAACGGTCAAAGATGAATCTTACATAGCAAAACTGATGAAAAACAGCACAGACAGACCTACAATTGCGTTTGGTGTGAACGACTTCAGTTCAAGAGTAGGTCATTCATAAAAAGTCATATATCTTGACAAGGCCAAGTCAACAATGTTGAAACTAGTTTCATTTTGTTTTCTATCTTTTAAGGGGTGTGTAGCTCAATGCTGGTGACCAAAGAAAGTTGCTGGTTCATTCACAGCAATCACAATTTTATCTCTAAAACTTTCCTCTTCTGTAATAGCTTTAAGTTTTCCTAATGGAAGGGAAGAAAACAAAGAAAGGTGACTCAAAGGTGACTAATTATTCAAGCACACTGGGTAACTGGTCTGACCTCCAATCAGTTCTTGAGTTTTATTGCCAAAAGCCACAATACTGGCCGAGCATACCTTTGGAAACGTAGACATACTCTGTATGTGTGAGTGAAATGACCTGAGAGCGCTGTGTTTTCTTTAGCCGAGGAACAAAGCATAAAGCTCTGAGCGTACAGAATTCAATTCACACTAAATGAGCAATGATCAAATACAAGACAGTACAAATACCCTTCAGAGGGCATTAGTAAAAACACCCAGGAGAACCGGCAATGGCAAAAATAACACCAGAAACACCTTAAACACCAGGGGAAAAAGCCAAACCTCAAAGTCAGCTTCTGGCCGAGCTGTGATTTATGTCAAGAATGGCTCCCAATGAAAACAAAAGCGGGCCGAACATTGAGCCATGCAGAACTCCGAGGTTAAACAGACGGTGCGCACAGCTGTGTCACTCACAGAGAATGTGGATCCACCCACTGAGAGGACTATCAGGTGTCTACACGCACATATGGGAACAATCTGTATTTCTCCTCTTCTTCTGCACGTCATACGCTTGTGGCAGAGATCAGTGAAGAGCAGCCCTCAAAAGTGTACTACAACTTCAGATTTTCCTCTCTGTGTACCCATCTCACTTCCTTCATCGCTTTTCCAGTTGCATCTTGAATCTGTCATTGATGCTACTGCAGACCTCCAGGCAATGTGATTCGACATGGGGCTTCCAAACAAAGGGTTAACAAAGAACAATATTTGGTAACTTTGTATATGGTTCTTTATAAATTAAAAAAATGATTAATGTTACTTCATAGGTTCTTATTGGTCACTGGGTTCTTACATACAATAGTACATTAGCCACATTTCCACTATCGGGCCAAACAAGGGCGTACTAATGCGTACCAGGGCCAGTAGGGTACCCCCTGTCGCTTTTGGGTCTTCATCGTGTCTCCTGTGGGCTTTCTGAGGGCCAACGGCCATTGGTCTTTGGCCTGCCGGTTACCCTTGGGCCAAACAAGGCCAATTAGGGATCGAGGCGGGTTCAACGCCATAGGCGTAGTTTTGCCAAACTTCCCAGGTTGTGTTTCCAGCGCACAACGGTACAGGTTCAGGGAAAAAAATACATGAAAATAAACTGGGGCACAGTACAAATCCGTTAAAACACCCAATGGACAAAGCGATGCCCATAGAAATGACTTTCCATGGTTTGGTGAACTTTCATAGATGGTGTGCTGGGACATTGTCTCGCCGTAGTGGAGAGACCACTCAGGACACCACGGCAGTTACAGTCGGTGAGTTGTCAGCGCCAACTTATCTTGTATCAACTCAATATCAACTCGATATTCTAGATAAATAATTGTGGCAGGGCGGAGGGTGGGGCCGGGTCATGACGATACACACCCGGTCCCGTATCAGGCTAATCAAGCCTCCGAGAGGGAGATAAAGGCCGATGGCAGAAGGTGGTACGACGAGAGAGAGATCATTTAAGGACATGTCCGTCATGTGCGTGTTTTGTCGCACCACCGTCTGTCATCGGCCTTTATCCCTCCTGGCCGTTAGGACGTTAGGACAGCAGCGGTGTATTAAGGGCGGGTTTTTGCGCAACATTGCGGAGTTATTGGACCGATGGTGGGAACGCAGATCGATTTTGGTCTTGCGGCTTGAGGTCCAAGGCTATTGGCCCTGGCTGGCCAATTGATAGCCCTGGCTCGCACTGGCCCGATAATGGAAATTATTGATACTATTAATACTTTTCAGAACAATAAAAAGCTCTTTGAGTAACGTCTATGGTTCTCCTATAACATCAGGCTGCAAAACCTTTTTGTTCTAACTGGAATTTTTATTTTGAAGAATATTGAAGGTTTAATTGTTGTTCTGACTGCAATATGAGCTTATTCTGTGACAGGGTTAATTGCCAGAACAGGACTACTTAAACTGATCCATGTCTTGATTAAAGAGGCCGTTTCCTGCCTCTGTCCCAGTCAGTAAGGAGAGTTTGGGCAATTATGTGCAGTCTTTGGACTTCGCTGGAATTCATTCCTTTCAATCTGTGACCTGTTTTGCCATAACCCTGAATCTTTCCTCTTTCCATTTTTGTTCTCCGTTTGTACTTTAATTAGAATAAACCTCCTTGAAAGCTCCATTTTGGGCAATGGCAACCTCTTCCTCTAAACTTACGTTTGGTGGAACGGTGAAATGAAACAGCGCAGACCGAACAAAGAAAAAAAGAATTTGAAACTCAAACCAGCCATTTAATTCTTTAATTTCCTTCAGAGAGGACTACTACTCTTTCACTGTTGATTAAAACCATCTTTCCGCTGTCGACTGCCATTTTGTTCTCCAGTATGCAGCTACCAATCAACTCTAATTGTTGAAAAGATGACTGCAAGCAAACTCAGAAACCATAACAGATTGACTGCAAGATCTACAAGGAACGTCAGAAACTTCAGCAGTCAGCTGCGAAAGCGTCTACTTGTGTTTTAAGCCTCAATATATGGCATACTGGGTTGTCACATTACCAAAATGACAGAAGAGGATACCAATACCAATTTTTATGCTACAGTAAAAACGAATATATTTTTAAACAACCCTTTATTTTAAAATGGATATACCTTGAACATGTTGCAAGTTGTGTTGGATAAATGTGCAATGGTGAGGCTGAAAATGTGGTAATAATTATTTCTAA
>JAVLUX010000007.1:45332500-45352500 GCA_032164185.1 Moxostoma hubbsi
GCCATTGACAGGACTCTCAAAATTGGAAACCTTATGGTTTGTTGGTTTTAATTTCCTCTTAGCCACATTAAAAGTCTTGAGTCTTCTGCACACAATGTACAAACTCAGATCAACCCTCGGAGCGTCGCACATGTGCAAAACATTTAGAAATTAGGAGCCAAATTTAAATTTATACACAGACACACAAGTACTGTCACAATCTATCTACTCTCTCTCACTTATAAACAAACAAATCACAGAGAAGTGAGACTCAATCAATCAAAGTGGTTTGATAGTCAGTTGCTCAGCCCCGATGTTTAAAGATAAAGTTGCAAAGCTCAGCATGATTCAGATATGCATCTCTTGTAGTTAAATCTGTAGATCTAATTTACTCATTTTCACCCACAAATAACAATATTCTCGAGTTTAATGAGAGCTTTTAGAGCTCTGATATAACCATAAAAACATCAGTGTCGCAGAAGTTTGTTTAGCTTAGATCAATATTAATATAAATGACAAATATTAATACATACTGTTAGTCATCATTTTGGATACCTATAAGTTTGCTAACTGATGTTGCAAAACATTCAGGAACGTCAAAACGGTTCGCTCCAACCCAACTCATCATTGATGACTAAAGTACCTCTCCTTTAAACTGTCAGATGACCACGTTTAATTGTTTAATTATTCAATAAACTCACATTAGGAGGATATTTTCTAGTTTAAGTGCATTTCCTTATTATTCTTGATTTAATCAAACTAACTGTTTTGAATCAAATGTGTAGAAGTAATCCGTACAGGTACTGCTACAGGCCAAAATATACTTTGGCTTTCGGCATGGGGCTACTTTTTCCGCACAATGCATGTGACACGGACTTCATCATCAGCTCAACACTTGCAGACTAATATGCACCAAGCGCATTCCACGACAACTTCGAAAGGTTTAGCGATCTACCATGGACGGGATGGACCATTTCGCGGAAAACCTACGTATCCCCTAACCTTAATTCTACCAGTACCTGCTCAGTGACGCAAAATCTTGAGGGGGAGCAAACCGCTGGCCGCCCCTCACATTCCCGTCCAACACTAGAGCGTAGCTACATTAGCCATTATTTTAATAGCTGGGTGAAAACACGCAGAAGTTCAGCAGCTCTGTGGTGAGTAAGGTGATGAGTGGCTCTTAATGAGCTGAGGAAGAGATTGAGTTTCATTTGCAGATGGTCCTGTTTCAGCCAACAGTAAATCTGCCAAATTAGCAGACGCTTTCTAATCCAAAAGAACTGAAAGGAAATGGAGTCGGAGAATGTTGGTTTGATCTGCAGTAGCGCTTCATGATGGCCATATGCAGGAGCCGTTGAGCACAAAGGGCTGTTGTGTTGTGTCATGTGGAGACCTGAATCCTGCTGGTAAACAACCGGTGTTTATTTAAGACACAGCAAATCACACTGAAACATTAACATCAGCCCTAATCAGTGTGAACAGCCTGCATCCACACATTGCACAAACAAACCACTGGGGAAAAGTTTCATTAGTCCGATGACACAAGAGTATGAAGATCAAGAGGAACCTCCTCCTTGCACAAATCTGTGACCTCTTCCTCCCTTCTTCTGGAGTGATAGATACTGCTGTCAACGGCCTACCAACTTCTACTCTCTAATTTACCCCGGTAATGAGTCACAGAAGCCGGGCATGTGCAGAGGGGCGACACTTACCAAATGTGTTCAAATCATTCAGCTCCCAGTTTCTGTGAAGTCAGACACTCTGAAATTCCGGTCCACAGAGTAGGTGTGAAGTTGGAGAAGGAATTTTACACCAACTCTCTACTGTCCAATGGGAAAGTTTTGGTTTCTTCAATGCTAAACTTTGATCAGGTTTTCAGATGAGAGTTTTTCGGTCACCAAAGCTTTAGTTCAAAGTAACCACAATTCTTGATCTGGTCTGGTTGGGACTATCTTCTTCTACGGTTCCCAAGGGATTGAGGGTGTATCTTCAAGCCTAAATGGATGATTGCCCTGATGAAGAAAACATCTTGAACCAACCTAAAATATTTTGCTGGTCTGTCCCACCAGCTAAAAAGAGTCCCAAATTAAGCTTAGGCTATTTTCTTCAGATTATCTTCTAGGGGTGTGCCAAGCTTGTTACATCTTAACAGGGCCTTCCAGGTTCTCTCAAAGATGTTTGGAGGGAGATCACTGCACATGCAGCTCCAGGGTCGGACACATGTGCGCATTTAGCTAATTAGCTTGAAAAGAGCGTCTCTGGGCAATGGCTTCGCTAATGAGGGCTCAGCACCGAAAAAACACATGTGCAGAGCTCCATCGCTGCCAGATGGCTGAAGCCCTTGCTCTTGAATCCAAAAACACACACCCCATAGACTTCACCCCAGCAAACCTCTCAAGATTCATTAGTCCCCATTCTCCCACTTCAGTTCACCCAAAATTTTAATTGTCATAATTTTCTCTCCCTCATGTCATTCATCCATCTGCACATCTATCTACCTACCATCCATCCATCCATGTATCTATCGACCCATATATCTATATATCTATCCATCTACCCATCATTTACTCAACCTTATGTCATTTTATCCATCTACTGTCTATCAATCCAACTAAGTATCTAACTATCCATCTACCTATCTACCATCCATCTACCCATCCATCTGTCCATCATCCATTTACCTATCCATCCATCCACCCACCCATCCATCCATTTATCTACTTATCCATCTATACATCCACCCATCCATCTAACCATCCATCCATCCATTCATTAATTATCCATTTATCTACTTATCCATCTATACATCCACCCACCCATCCATCCATCCATTTATTAATTATCAATTTATCTACTTATCCATCTATACATCCATCTATCTACCCATCCATCTATCCATCCATCCATTTATTAATTATCCATTTATCTACTTATCCATCTATACATCCATCTATCTACCCATCCATCCATCCATCCATCCATCCATCCGTTTATTAATTATACATTTATCTACTTATCCATCTATACATCCATCTATCTACCCATCCATCTATCCATCCATCCATCCATCCATCCATTTATGAATTATCCATTTATCTACTTATCCATCTCTACATCCATCTATCTACCCATCCATCCATCCATCCATCCGTTTATTAATTATACATTTATCTACTTATCCATCTATACATCCATCTATCTACCCATCCATCTATCCATACATCCATACATTTATTAATTATCCATTTATCTACTTATCCATCTACATCCATCTATCTACCCATCCATCCATCCATCTATCTACCCATCCATCCATCCATCCATTATCAATTTATCTTCTTATCCATCTATCCATCCATCCATCTATCTACTCAATGATCCATCAGTCTACCCATCCATCTATCCATCCATCATCCATCCATCCACCCATCCATCATCCATCCATCCATCCATCCATCATCCATCCACCCATCCATCTATCTTGCATTGCTGTCTAAATACAGCACAGTATGAGATATGCAGGACCAGAAGGCGATCTCTACAACATAGTTGACGAAAATAATCGCACAAATGAGGAACATTTGGGTCATCTTGGCTGTTAGCCATTAGTCTGTACCTGGCCAATGCTAATACATAAAGCCCTGTGGCCTGAGAGGGCCTGGGACCTCAGAGATACATTTAATCAAAACACACAAACACATGTCTAAGCTTGGACAGAGAAAACTGCAGCACGTGTGCGGTGAGATGAGTATAAGAACAGGCGGATAGTTCACAGGACAGCTGTGAGGTAATGGAAGTGGATCAATAGATGTGTCCATTCACAGCAGGCATGTAATGCTTAAAAACTTGCAGACAGCTGTAATACTGAATTTACGTTTTCCTCTTTTTCTGCCACACATTCCTTTATTCCTCATTCACGAGAGCCAGGGGAGCTATTTCAAAAGACCGGAGGAGAAAAACACTGCATTGATCTAAAATCGAGCCAAGTCGAGCTGAGACGGGAGGCATTTTGTAAAGGTGATGTTTAAATTACATTTTCACGATTTTAAACATTACATCAGACAAAGAATTTTTTGAAATGCTAAGAATAATTAACTTTGCGTCTTTCTCAAGCTAAACTAATAGAAATATAAAATCTGGAATATTTTGAACTTTTAATGGGGTGAGACAATGGGTGGAGTGGTGGTGGTGTAGTGGGCTAAAGCACATAACTAGTAATCAGGACGTTGCTGGTTTGATCCCCACAGTCACCACCATTGTGTCCTTGAGTAAGACACTTAACTCCAGGTTGCTCCGGGGGGGATTGTCCCTGTAATAAGTGTGCACTGTAAGTCACTTTGGATAAAAGCATCTGCCAAATGCTTAAATGTAAATGAGACAAAAATCATGGATATGAACAATAATTTATTTATAAAAAATTAATGTTGTTGTCTTTTTATCTAAATGTGATTGATTTAGTAAACGTGACGACAAATACACATTTCATCACGGCAACGTTTTAAACCTACTTTTTTTAATGTACTTCATTAAATTCATTAACTTCAATTAAAATCCGAGTTCACAATGCCATTCTTACCTGGAACGTTAATGAGTTTACATTCAGAGATGTCCGGTTTGATTTGACAGGAAAGTTCAGGTTTCCGTCATTTGTCCATGCGTGTTTACATCATAAACTTGTCCGAAAGAAGGTCCAACACTAAATATGCTACTTACTTACTTACTCAAACAACATCAGATTCATCTTCGCAGAAGGTCTGCACATATATAGTGCTTTTTTAACTTTTAGCGGTTTTCAAAGTGACCCATACACCCATTCACACACCAATGGTGGCAGAGCTGGCATGCAAGGCGCTAGCCTGCCATTGGGAGCAACTTGGGGTTCAGTGTCTTGCCCAAGGACACTTCGGCATGTGGGCCGGGAATCGAACCACCAACCCTGCGATTAGCGGCCGTCCCGCTCTACCACCTGAGCCACAGCCGCCCTGAAGGAACTGATTAATTAAAAAAAACAAAAAACCTAAACAATGTTCCTCCGCAATAACTTGCAATTTCATGTTTCAACCACAAATGTCGATATAAAGCCAATAATTCAGCCAATCGAGCTATCCATCTACATTTAAATAGAATTTAAAAACAAATACGTTTACAGTTAATATATTTCAGCTCACACAAAACACAATACCAGATTTTTGTAATTACGGCATATCACACTTTTTGGACACAAATGGTATTTGATTGCGTGGATTGGACAGCAGGGTCAAAGAGACGTTTGATTAAAGACATTTTGAGTTCAAGTGCTTAAAAAGGAGCACTTGAAAAGTGACGCTCTGGATAAACGCAATGCATGCAATAAAAGAAAAACATCCCCTTTTATATAAATCAATGTTCAAATTTGTGCAATACGCTCAAAACGTCCTGGCGCAAAACAATAAACCTTACGAATGTTGCACATTATGTTTATAAATGTTGATTGTATGAAACGTAATGTTTGTATTACATGTTTCTTAACTGTAAACAATGAGGGGTTTTCTCTCATATTGAAACTGCACAGACAGGTTATCTCGAAATCTTGCCGCAAGCTGTGACTGTTTACTATTTATTCTCATCGAGAGAAAGGCATCATGACACAAAGCCAGAAACACTGAAACTATTGCCCAAGTCTGTCTTTAGTTCCCAGCCGTTACATTTGACAGCTCCGAGTGATTATTTATGCAATCCCATTGGTTGACGCTAGTGGCGCTGAAATGACACTCCTCAACTTTAATTTTAAGACTCTTCTGAGATTATGTGCTCTTGTGCATCTGTCCACAATTACAGTTTGTTTCCAATCTACAACTGAACCGTACATTTGTTGTTTACAGTATAATTTTGGCCCATGGGACTAATGCATACCCAACATACCAGCATGTGTGCATCTCTCACAAACCCCAGCAGTCACCTAGTCTGCTCTAAATGTTTTGCATTCAAACCGGCCTCTTTTTTTCCCTCCTCTCAAACCCATTCCAAAGCTTCTCTGATTTCACAAAAAGCAGCAGAAGCTGAAGATGAAATCGAGAAATCTGGCCCCCGTGTCCAGAGAAATATTCCCTTTCCTGTCTCTGCTGGCTGCCAGGGACCGCATCGCTCCATCTCTGCAGCCAGTGCGGCACAAAACTATGACGACTATTTTCAGCTCTGTCATTTGAAATGCACACATACGCAGAGGTAAAGAAACAAGCCTTTCTTGAAGACCCGATTACCCCACCCAGACCGGACACCTACTACTAACCCATTAAACGAAATAGTTCTGACAAAAAACGAGTTCGTTTTTAACTAATTGGTTTAAACCACAAAAGGCCCGCCACAGAGCGAAAATGAAATGGGTGACCGCAACTAGTGGGAGCAAACATAGGAGAGTAAGTCACGCCCGTCAAACCCAGTGACCCCTCAGAGATCCACGAATTAAAGGAATGATCCCAGTTCAGTGCAAGTTAACCTCGATCAACAGCATTTGTGAAACTGATTGCAACTCTTAGTTTGTGGTTACAGTAATGCACTTACAATGAAAGTCTATGGGGCAGGAGTTCTGGAGGGTTTAAAAGCAGATATGTAAAGCAATTACAATAATTATTCAATAAAAACGTGTATTATTTGAGCTGTTAAGTTGCCTAAAATTCCTTTGGATGTTCAACTAATTTTTGTCTTCACAGTGACATTTTTTGCTCCACATAAAAACTCCCTTTTTAGTTCATTACAGGACCGTGCAAAAGCTTTAGGCACTTGTGAAAAGTGTTGCATTGTGAGGATGTCTTCAAAAATAATGCCATAAATAGTTTTCATGAATCAATTAATGTCATACAAAACAGCCCCAATTCTCCTGGTACACCTGGACACAGTTCCTCTTGGTTGTTGGCAGATGGGATGTCCCAAACTTCTTGGAGAATTCATCACAGTTCTTCTGTCTATTTCGGCTGTCTCAATTGCTTCTGTCTCTTTATGTAATCTCAGACTGGGACGATGTTCATTGGGGGACATGACATCTGTTGCAGGACTCCCTGTTCTTCTATTATAATCTTTTATATTTCCATATTTCCATATTCAGGTGGTAGAGCGGGTCGGCCGCTAATCTCAGGGTTGGCTGTTCGAATCCCGACCAAACGTGACTCCACATGCCGAAGTGTCCTTATGCAAGACACTGAACCCCAAGTTGCTCCCAATGGCACGCCAGTGCCTTGCATGGCAGCTCTGCCACCATTGGTGTGTGTGTGTGTGTGTGTGTGTGTGTGTGTGTGTGTGTGTGTGTGTGTGTGTGTGTGTGTGTGTGTGTGTGTGTGTGAATGGATGAATGAGTCACAGTGTAAAGCGCTTTGAATACCGCTAAGGTTAAAAAGACGCTATATAAGTGCAGACCATCAACCAAGTACAGCCACAAGACGTAAACATTATTAGTGTTTATATGATTTTAACATGATAAATTCTCTGTTCTACATTATTTTAGCATCATTAAATCGTTCCCGGGGTTTATCGCCATTGCGCGTCATGGCAACGAAGTTGCAATATTGGATATACTTTACCCTGATAAGGTAAGCAAGCAATTTTAAAACACTAAAATCATGTTAACACATATCATGTGCATGCCTTGTGCTTATACCTTTGAAACAATGTGTATTTAAACGTCCCATAGACTTACACTGAAATGTTTCTCATCATCTTAAAAATCGTTTGATCTGAAGGCGTACGATTAAAGGTTTCAAATGAGTTTTGTAGACAAAAATATAATTGCGCCAACATATTAATTTGTTTCATTACAAAACTAAAATTAAATTAATTCTAGACAAAGTGTGGCCACTTTGAAGATGCTCAAATATAACACAGTTTTGATATATTTGGGATTTTTAGTCACAAAATAATTCCCATATTTCCATTTATGTAATTCCATAGTTTTGATGACTTTACTATAACTCTAAAATGTGAAAGAAATAAAAATAAAATGAAGAATAAGTAAGTGACCCTACACTTTTGCCCGGTAGTGTACATTGAAAGCGCCATCCTGTCGCCTACAGTCTATTAAAGTGCATTCAATAAAGGAATATTCCGGGACAGCATTGCTGGCATAATGTTGATTAACAGAAAATGATTTCGACTCATCCGACTCAAAATATGTAAAAATTGCAGTTTCAGTAAGGCACTTACAATGGAAGTCAATGGGGGCCAGCTCACAAACATTAAAATACTCACTGTTTCAAAGGTATAGCCACAAGATGTAAACAATACGCATGCTAACATCATTTTAGTGTGATTTAATCTCTGTTCTACACAATTTTCACTGATAAAATCACTCGTGTTGTTTATGGTTAATGCCGGTGCGCTACATTGTCATAGCAAAGAACTTGTAATATTGGGTTAAATTCACCCTGGTAAGGTTTGTAGGCGATTTAATCACACCTAAATCATATTAACATACAGTATACAATGTTTATGTCATGTGGGTCTGCTATGTGGGTGTGCATTTAAACGTTTATTCTCTGGCCCCATTCACTTCCATTGTAAATGTCTCACTGTAAACATGATTTTCGCTGCTTCTTTTTTAAGTAGCTCCAAGTTTGAAATGGTGTGTTTTAATGTGTATTGCTTGGCCCTGTGCACTTTCATTGAAGTACATTCATCTTACCTATTTTATCATCTGCCAGACACAAGTGACATCACACCTCTCCTCAACACGCCACATGATTTGAGGTGTCATTCATGTCCGTGGAACGAGTTACATACAGACCTTTAATACTTATGGTTACATGTTAGATGATTAGCCCTAACTATGAGCAATAGTGATACTAGCGTTAGCAAACACCACTACTAGTCTTAGCTTCGAGGCCCTTAAATGCACATTTAACATATACGAATAGGACTTGTTTTAAAGCAAGCAACTCTCAAATCCCAAACTTTCTCCCAGCACTTCCTTCCAGCTGCCTAAATTCAGTCGTACAGTTGAATACATGCACGCGCACACTGATTACAGATTATACTTGTGCCTTTCAACTGAGAAAATTACAGTTGTGCTTCTTCCTGTAAATACAGCATACACCGGACTGCAATTAGCCTCTATTTTTACCCCACCTGTCAATATCAGACTATCTGTCGAAGAAAAGTGGACGTTTGTGCGGTCGTTCCATAAACGGACAGTTTTTATCATCCAGCGCATTAAAGTATTGTTTTACGGGCTTGTGTGTGTGTGTGTGTGTGTGGCGGCACGGGCTCTGTGATGACAAACAGCTGTGTTTCACATGAGGTCAAGACTATAAAAAACACAGCAGCTTTCAGACACACTGAAGACTGCGGTGTTTGCATTGTGGCGTGGGCATCATTGCCGTGGCTTTGCCCTGGAAGACTCCAACACGTGGCTCTGGCCAGTGTTATCATTACCAAAACGAAATGACAAGGCATAGAAAAAATAATAATAATAAAAAACTGACAATAAAATACATTTCATACAAGCTAAAACTAAAAATTAAGCTAAAAATGTGGGGGGTTGAGGAAATATAGTAGGGGGGCGGCTGGGGTAAGGGAATGAAGTAGGGGGGGCGTTCATCAAGTGCAAACCTGCAAGACCGTGCAGTTGATGAGACATTTTACATTTTACAATTACACATTTGGCTTTTATCCAAATTGACTTACAGTGCACTTATTACAGGGACAATCCCCCCCGGAGCAACCTGGAGTTAAGTGCCTTACTCAAGGACACAATGGTGGTGACTGTGGGGATCAAACCAGCAACCTTCTGATTACCAGTTATGTGCTTTAGCCCACTACGCCACCACCACTCACATGAGACGTGGGCAGTGAAATTAAGCGGGTCATCTACCACCACCCGAGGTTCTGAGCTGTCCTGGTTGGCATTAGTGTAATTGAACCAAGATGAATGGAGAGGTTGTGGTTAACAGACGGGTTTGGCTGGGATCACAAGGATTTCAATCGTGGCGAGGTTAAGCTGAAGGTACCGTTCCTTCATCCAGGCCGAGATTTCCAAAAGGCAGGCAAGGACAGGAGTGGAGACGGTGGGGTCGTCAGGCTGGAACGACTGGAAAATCTGCGTATTATCTGCGTAGCAGTGGTAGGAAACACCATGTGCCTTAAATATCGATCCAAGTGATGTAGTGTAGATTGAAAAGAGGAGGGGGGTCACGTGACGTCATGATGGTCAAGCTGAAGCTTTCTTAGAATTCTGAGTTTACAACTTGTAATTACAAAGATGGTTTATGCAAGTCTTAATCTAGTAACTGCGGTAACTCCGACATGGCAGAAACGCCCACAAAAAAAGCTGAAACGTAGCCAAGGTTCAGTCACAGAGTGAAAACTAACAGAACAAAACTACATCGAAAGGACAAATGGGGATGTCTAGATAGAAGTGAAAAATAAAATATAAATAAAAACGAAATTTGAAACTAGAATTAGACGGGACAGGGCAGAGCGTGACCATTCCCAGTGTAGATGGTTGCAGTCAGCAAATGAGCGTGGTCACGGCACTTACGGGTTAGAGAGTAAACAAATCCAAATGCTGTCTGGCGTGACTGCGACTGTAAGACATGTCAGGGTGGTTTTGTAAGAGTTGTTGCAGGACGGCTTGTTAAAGAACACTCGAGTGCATGTGCGCACGCACACACACACACACACACACACACACACACACACACACACACACACGCACGCGTGTCGCACGGTGCCAGCTTTGTGTTCCTAAGAAGCAAAGAAAGTCATGTGGGCTTGGAACAACATGAGGGTGAGTAAATGATAATCCATTAATCTGACACTCCAAAAACACACACTGACACGGATCACGCGAGAGTGCGTGGGTGTTTGCGATCACGACGAGGTGTCAGATGTCAGCTCTAGCGCTCTTCTGAGACACTAATCTTCAGTAAAGCATCAGAGCAGTGTGTGTTTACACAGAGAGCAGCGTGGGTAATCTATAATCCACCGTGACCCTCTCTGATTTCTCTGAGCTTTTATTTGCCTTTAAAAGACACCAGAAATACAAAGAGACTCACTCTTGGAGAAACCTTCAGTGAGGTCACACCTCACCTCTGACGGGGGCTTTGGGAATGTTTGGTCTGGTATGAACTTCCTCGTTCCTGCTAAGTTTGGCAAATTGATTCGCTCTCAAACCAAAGCTGCGGTGATTGTTGACAGTTTTCACCGGTCTCGAAAACACGATCACGGTCAGATTGACTCATACGGTCATGGTCACACAGGTATGGCACTGTACTGTCCCCCCCAAAGTTAAACTAGTTCCCATGATTTCACCAGCTTGTGATAAACAACAAAGTGAGGGAATCAATGAGCTAGTGATTGAGCCATACTGAGGTTACGGTCTGATCTGATTGGCCAAAGACATGACGGAGAAATATAAAAATGCATCATTTTAATCAACATTAATAAGTGGGTCAATGACGTGACGCTTTTTTTGGTCTGGATCTATTAGTCTGTTGAAAAATACATTTAAAATGCAATTCACTCAAAACAATTCCTTGCGTACACCTCTTCTGTTCCAAGATGAGCATGATTACATTCCTGAGTTCATTTTGATGTATTTTTAGGGGTAAAGTGTTTTTAAAGATTTACTGAGTCTGTTTCAGTAATGTAAATCTTATAACTCAACGAGAAAAGCAAAAAAGGGTCAAATCTTTGGTATCGCTGTAAAGAAAACTTTTCTTAATTTACATTATACATCTCTGAGTGTAAATAAACTGCTTTTGTTTCATCCCTAATTAATTGTCAACTGTATCTGAGAAAACATTTGTGTTGATATGTCAAAACAATCAAAGTTACAGCATTAAAAATCACATTTATCATAGTGTCCAAAAACGTCTTCAAGTGTCCAAGAGACTCTCAGAACAAATAAAACATAATAATTGTACTTAAGATCTAATCACACATGCAAACACAGCAATGACTAAAGGTTTGCATCGCAATGCACAGTTTCATTCTGTGTCATTTGAGTCATCATTGAATTTGTGTCTTGTATTTGGCGCCATCTCCTGGTGGCCATATGTAACATTGTGCTTTGTGTGGATTATCTAATGATGTATGCATCTGATTACCTTGTGTCCGTTCATTTTACATGATGTTATAAGTGAAAACATGGCATAGAAGCAACACTAAAATAATTGTGAAAGACATATGCTAGGCTATTACACTTTATATTTTTGTCTGAGAGTAAAACAGATAGGCTGGTTGTATTCAAGTCTTTGAGCGCTTTCCAACAACATATCCAACATAACATGGCTATTTGATGAGTTTGATGTTTTTACTGATTGCAATAATATGTCCAGTGAAATGTGCAGACAAATCAGAAATGTTGCAAAGCACCTGTTCAGTTTTGGTCATAATGTCTGCATGCACTGGAAAATTGAGCTTATAAGCTTTCAAATGTTGCATATTTTGTGCTTGTCAACAATGTATTCATTTTAATATTTTCCTAGTGGGCCAGGTCCACCGGCGGGGCCATCCGAGCTTAAAGGGTTAAAGTAAAAATAACTAACTAAATAAAAAAAAAACTCATTAAAATCTGAAATTCTTGAAAAAAGAAATGTTGGCATTTGCAGTATATAATAATCATTGATTACTATTTTTTAACCAACATTTCAAGTTATTCATTAATCATTAAAAAAAAACATAAATGGACAGACAAAACAGACCCTTTTTAGACCCTCTGCATGTCAAGTTTATAATAATTAAGCTATTTTAATGAAAAGGCACATCTTGTTCAGGTCAAATGGAGTAACCCTAAGAAAACGTCTTGATATTCATGACTTAAAAATGAAAAAATATGCTTGAAAACTTTTTTATTACCCATTAAGTTACATAAACTCTCATGTATTCAAGGTGCAAGGAAAGTATTTGAATACCTTTTACTACATGAATGAATCTAAATCAAATCTAAATTGATTTGAGTAATATATCTGAGAGGTGACAGCAGGTCAGTGCTTCATTTATGTGAGTTTAACCATCTAAACTCACAAGGAAATTATGTGTTTTATGGATTTGGATTAAAAGGATGTTTTTGTTTTTTTTACAGTACCTGAACAGCTGACGGCTGGGCCCGCGGGTCAAAGATACGCAGCTTTTTGTCCTGCCGAGAAAAGAAAGAAAGCAGTATTTAAAGCAAAATCTCAACATGTCAACCTTGAAATGATTGACACGTTCAGAATTCAAATGTACTGTGATTTTGGAGGCATCTTCTATTTTAAGTACGATTGAACTTTAATCACTATATGGTAAAAATGGCTTCATGTGGTTTGAGTTAAGAGTCAAAATAACAGTCAGAGTAAACCCAAACAGAGCTGTGAAACTCTCACTCAACATCAAAACCACTTCAGCCAATCAGTGACCATCACGCAGCCAATCAGGAGAGAGAACGCGATCAGTGAGGGGAAATGAGAGCTTATATCTTATATCACTCGCTCATCAGTCAAAACAACAAACACTTACTGAACGCCACACACCGACACATTCACTTAAGAGTCTCACAACTCCACAGGCAGAGTGTTATCTGTCATTATCAGGAAAGAGAGGTGGGCACACCAGGGACGGATTATGACTTGCAAAGGCCAATTATCTCCAAGGGCCCCCCTCCAGAAGTTATTGAGCGGGGGATGGTTTGTTTTCATGGCCAAAAGTGGAAGGGGGGAGGGGGTCATCATTGATTGGGGGGGGGGGGGGGGGGTTGTTTTCATTGTTGATGGGTTTTCGACCGAGGGGGGGGGGTGTGGGTCGTCAAACTGGATTGCGCAACATTAAACCCCAGGGCTCCCCGGGCAGTCAAGGGCCCCTGGGTACTGTCCCCATTGTCCCAGTCGGTAATCCATCCCTGTGGGACACACACTGGCGACTGGAAAGCGGTCACACACGTGGGCTCTGTTACAAAAACTTGAGAGTGGCCCGCTGTCTACTTGCTACATATGCAGCTGACTTCTAAGGAGCCAGTCACGCCGAATGTTTGTAAACACGGCGCCTTTGAACGGCGTGCCGCGTCTCGCTGTTTTTCCCCACATGAGAGGCGCATTCAATGATTACATTAAAAACAGCTGCGTCCAGTTCCACTCATTGCACATTGTCTAGCTTTTCATTAACACCACGAATCGTTCGGTTTAAACAGCCCCTGAGGGGCAGTTCACATCGGACACGTTTTTGCTTCCATCATCTATGTAAACAAGGGTTAGATGAACGTTTCTGACCGTGCCGCGGCACTTCTGGCTGTTTTTTCAGCATATCAAGGGGCGATGCATGTTTAAGACGGTGTGTCAAGATAAAAGGCTTTTAAACGTTTTTTTTTTTTAAACATGTCTCAAGACATGAGCACCGTCTAGCTTTTTTTTAAAACAAAAGCGTGATCATCGGAACAGCCTCTAAAGACAGCATCATAACCGTAAACAAATCCCATAAGTGACTGGTTTGTGGCGCTCTACATAAACGATTCCCACATTTTTTTCCCAGGCGTTGGTGAAACCATGAACCTGAAAATGAATCATTCAGACCAATTTGCAAAGTGTACATGTAATTACAACTAAAGACGCAACTAAATGCATGTCCTTTAAATGTAAGAAGAATGACTGTTTTAAATTCCCAAATATTTCCAGGTTTTCCATGACCACGGAGACCCTATTTGTAGGCAGCAAGTATTGGCGGAGTTTGACGTTAGCCAAGCTAAAATCATGATACTCTAATTAGTAAAAAATAAATAAATAGAACAGAAATATTGGGTAAAATAGTCAAGGTTTAAGATTTTAATATTTTATCGATATTTTTCAGAATCGAATGAAATATTTGACATATTTTTTATTTCGATATTTATTTTTTACTGAGCTCGCCGCAATGCAGTCTGGGATTGCATTGTCTGAGAATTTACCTAAAACGAGGTACCTTAGAAGGCATAATAATTGCCTTAGCTTTGATGCCTTAAAATTTTACCTACGTAGGCAGCTGACTATATTTTGGAGCAGAGTCGCAGTGCGGTTTATCAGTCCTGTTAGACGGGCGCTCTCAATCACTCCCTGAAGACTAACATGGGGATTCTTACTCATAATGCGCCCTGTCAGCAGCCAGAGACATTGTCTTAAAACTCACTTCAACTCCAGACAATCATACAAGACACAAGTCACCAAAACCAAGACGATAAATCATTTCAACAGAATAAACATACTGGAAACCACACTACCTCACAATGGCATGCTGGTTTTATTACCAAACACACATGAAATAAAAGAGTGGTTCCACTAAAAATAAAAGTGACTTTAAGAGTTGAATGCTATTAATTACTTTACCCTCTGCAGTGCAATTATAATGTTAGTCAAGGTTTCTTCTTCCAAACCAGGAGTACAGTCAAATAAACCACAATTTTAACATTGCTTACTTATTATAATCCAGGTGCAATTTACATTTACATTTATGCATTTGCCAGACGCTTTATCCAAAGCAACTTACAGAGCCCTTATTACAGGGACAATCCCCCCGGAGCAACCTGGAGGTAAGTGCCTTGCTCAAGGACACAATGGTGGTGAATGTGGGGATCAAACCAGCAACCTTCTGATTACAAGTTATGTGCTTTAGCCACTACACCACCACCACCTCCAATACAATGGGTGCAATACAAGTAAGGCTCTTTTTTTATAAACAAGGGACAAGTCAAAATTATTTTTAACATTAATGCCACAAATCCGGTCGATTGAGCTTAACTAACACTTAACACAAGTCTTGACTCGTTATTTAATCTGACTGCCAAAACGCACCAAAAATATTACTGACTTAAAAAAGCTAAATGTGCTTTATTTTAAATCCGAGATGACATCTGGACGGCACTTGCTGATTTAGAAATGCCCATTGTTAGGATGTCCGATATAAATGTAGAACTTTTTTTTCTAAATCTACTCTTGCATAATGTGTACCATTTCACATATTCGATATTAAAGAGTAGGCAGCACTTGGTACCTTTTCACATGTATTGCACCGTAGGCTAACAGCCTTTTCCAAACATAGCCAATGTGTACATAGTGCATCAAAAAAATAAATACAATCCAAAAAAGTGCAAAGAACACAATGTGATTTTATGATGTGTACCCTTTATAAGGATGAACATGATGTTGAAACTATTCATCCTGACTTGCACTCTGCAGATATGATAGAAGGGTATTTTATTTGCTGTATATAAGTTAATACTGTGATGGGGAGCCCACACACAAGGTCGTGCAATCCCCAGACAGAGGGGGTTTAGTCTTACCCCTACGCATACAAACCAGACCTGACAGTCCTGAGATCTACGGGTGTGATTACGATCAGTGCAAACAGAGTGCAAAAACATGATCCCAGATGAGAATCTATACTGCTTAAATAGAGGCCTGTAACTCTACAGAGAGGGTTTTATTACCAGTTTACTCAAACAGAACAGACTACACACAGACTGAATTGTCTGACCCCTGATGCCCATCAGAGAGAGGGAGAAAATGCACAGTGTAATAAATGAAAAGCATGCCACACACGCAAAAGCAGGACCTGATCAGTGTGTGTGTGTGCAGAGGCAACAGCTGTTTAATCAATGTTTGGAGTTTGAGCTCAAATTGTGAGTCAGTTCACACATTGAATTTAATGAGTTTCACTCTCCTATGAATGTAATGTTTTTCAATTGTAAACATGGGCAGGCTAGATGGACCTCTTTGACCGTTGCATCACGTCACGCTGCGTTTTTTTAGACGCTATGTCAAGTTAAATAAAACTGTTAAAATCGCGTCTCAGGACACCTGCGTTGAGTCAGGACACGTTTCACCAGGTTATAAAAAGTAAATAAAAATTGAGGTTTCACTGATATTTATTCAAGTCTAAAATGCCACGTATAAGCACTAGTTATTGGGATAGGCCTATCGTAAGCCAGCTTGTCATTTAATCACATGCTCGATATGAATTATAGAGATCTAAAATTCAATTTGGACTAGTTAAAAGGCTCATTCTTGATATCAGCAATGGGATTACTGCCAATGCTAAATCTTAATATCAATGCTTACATGTGCACTAGTAAAAACGTAGATAATAGTTGATATGCAAAATGACGTTATTACTTGTAGAAATACCCATCCTTGATATCAAAAACGAAATTTACGAAATTTTACGAAACTAGTAAAAAAAGCAACTTTTGATATCTGCAAATGCATTTTATAACAGTGATCTGTCGTTCACTTTAATTCAATTTTTACTAGTAAAAATTCAAATTTTACATATCAATAATTACATTGTTACTGGTGCAAAATGCAAATGTTTATTTCTGAAATCAAAAATCCAATGTGTTATTTGGTTTTCACTAGAGGCAGTGTCAATTTCAGATATCTATAATGTTACTGTAATTAGTACGAAAACCTTTTATAATATATTTTCAATTAATCTTAAAAGTATTGATTTCTGAAATACCAAATCTTACATGTTGAAATAAAAAAATAAAGATATTTTCACTTGTTGCTTTTCAGTTGTTGATATCAGGAATGAATATTTGAAATAAGTAAAAATTACTAAATATTCATATAAAAAATTACTAGTACGAAGTACATAGTTGATATGTGAAAATTAATAAACAGGAGTGAAATGGCAGTTATTTGTGACAGTATAAGTGAAACTACTTATCGACCGATATCATTATTTTTACTAGTTTAAATTTAATTTAATTTTAATATCAAGATTGGGTATTTCCATGAGTAATGCTGTCATTTTTATTTCAAGAATTAACATTTTTACTAGTGCAACCCTGATACTGATATCAAAAATAAGCATTTTAACAAAAGCAAAATTTAATTTCCTACATGTGATTAAATGCCAAAAACCTTGTGATAACGGTGATGCTTGCTTTCTCAAACATCACTAATAAAATGTTTGTTTTGAAAGTGGGACAATTAAAAGTGTTTAACGGTTAAAGCAAACAAATAGAAACATTAGCAAATAACTACAAAATGTTTGCCTCACTTCTCAAAAACACGGATATCTCAGCTGTGTAGGTCCATACAATGCAAGTGAATGGTGACCAGAACTTTGAAGCTTCAAAGAGCACATTAAGGCAGCATAAAAGAAATTCATACGGCTCAAGTGGTTTAATCCATGTCTTCTTAAATGATCTAAACAATTTTGGGTGTTAACTGACCAAAATATAACTCTTTTTTTCACTGTACAACTTGCCATAGCAGTCTCTAGGCACAATCGTGATTTCAAACTTGATTACACTTCTTAGTGTTTAATCGAGCCTATACTGATCACCAATGAGACTGATGATGGCAATATTTATAGTAAAAAAGGACTTATACTTTGGTCTGTTCTCACCTAAAAACAACTGGATAACTTATTAAACAACTGGAGTCATATGGATTACTTTTATGCTGCTTTTATGGGTTTTTTGGAGCTTCAAAGTTCCGTGTCGTTACTGATCAAAGTCGCCAAATTCATATGGCGTAAACACTTGCAGTGTCATAAAATATGCACGTGCACACCTCCGAACGAGGCCTGTCATGAACGCGCTCTCCGTTCGCTGCTCTGTTTGCGTTCACCTAATGGGGGAAACGTCTGGAATTGAACACATGTGTTCTCGGTGCTTATTTGCTTTAATAAGATGGATTTTTGGCGACTGAAGGGCCTATTCGCTTAAATTACAGCTCAGCCAGTGAGGGCAGAACCTCTGGAGCTCTGTCTGTGATCTAGTGTCACATTTCTCCCGCTTACGTGTTTTTATTTTTTCCTCACTTCAGTTATAGACAATCTGACCTTCTCCTGCACCCCAAAACCACCGACACTTTGATCAGTATATATAAAACACTATGTTGGAGACAACATGAAATGCCATTTGCAACTGTTTTTACCTCTGACATCTGATGTACTGTATAGAGTATATGGTGCTTCTTCCACTTCAGGCATTTTTAACTTCTAGAAAGTCCATAAAATCACTCTTTTTTATTATTTATCTACTAACAATGTCCAACAGTGTATGTTTATATGTGCATCACAGGAGATTTCTGTCATTTCTGTCATGACAATTCCCAGCACTGTGTCATTCCCAGCACATCTCAAATTCTGTGTTGTGTTTATTAGAAATCTGTGCTGGAAATGACATTTTACATATCCTAAATACACACAATTAAAAAAAACATTTTTTGTTATTTTTTTGGCATAATTTGGCAAAATTGCAGTTTAACTGGATTTTTATTTTTTATTAATAAAATGACCGACTCATTTGTCTTGATAAGGTTCATTTAATAGCTAACATTTTACATATACTAAATACACACAATAAAATCATGTTTTCACACTTTTTGCATAATTTGGCAAAATTGCAGCTTAATTGGAAATGACCAATAAACATATTCTGCATTTTAAATCGATTTTTCTTCGTTTCTTCAAACATCATTTGTCTCAGATTTGGACTTTTATCAACTTGTATCATACAAAAATTGTTTGGTATGGTTGAAATGATGCTGGGACAATAAATAAAAACAATTAAATCGTTTGTTTATTTCACTCTTTATTTATCAAAGTTTTAACATGCAATAATTTGCATTTTTTTAATAATGGATTTTTACAGTTTAATATTGAAAGTCTGTATCTGGGACAGGGCTAAAATAATCAAATCTACCCATAAAAGGCATTTAAAAAAAATAAAAAAATAGTAATAATAATAAAGGCCTGGTAAAACATTTCTAAGTAAGTTTTATTTCTATTTAGTTTTTCTGTTAGACTGTTAGTTTTAATTACTGAACATGAAACACAATATTGCCCAAAGTTGAAGAAACACCCATATATATATATGATGATATATTATAGAAAAAAAAATAAATAGGGACACTGTGTCTGATCTCATATCTTAAAAATGCATAAAGGCCTTTGCACGATCTCTGCCGCACTTCTACGACTTTTTGTAAACAACAAAATGACGTCTCTGTGATCATCGAGAGCAGCAACTTGCTACAAATAAAGAAAGAAGTAAATCATTCAGCTACATTTTCAGTCCTAGAAGTGCGCTAAAAATC
>JAVLUX010000007.1:45357500-45367500 GCA_032164185.1 Moxostoma hubbsi
ACACACGCACGCACGCAGGCACGCACGCACTCACGCACACTCGCACTCACAGACACACACTCACGCACACGCACGCACTCACACACACACTCACGTAAGCACACACTCACGCACGCACGCACGCACGCGCACTCACGCGCACTCACGCGCACTCACGCGCACTCACGCGCACACACGCTCATGCACGCACACACACGCTCATGCACGCACACACACGCTCATGCACGCACACACACGCTCATGCACACACGCACATACACGCACACGCTCACGCACTCACTCACACACTCACTCACACACACACCAACTCACACACTCACGCACGCACACTCACACACGCGCACGCACACTCACACACGCGCACGCACACTCACACACGCGCACGCACACTCACACTCACATACACTCACGCACACACACACACTCACGCACACACACACACTCACGCACACTCACGCACACTCACGCACACACACGCACACACACACACACGCACTCACACACGCACACACACACGCACTCACACACGCACTCACACACGCACGCACGCACACTCACGCGCACTCACACACACACACTCACACACTCACACACACACTTGTGTTAGTTAGGGGGAGTGTGGTGACGCTGAGCAAAAGCGTATCGAACACAGCAGATCTCAAAGATCTCGTTCAACATGGCATAAATCCTTGAGAGTGACAGTAACACATTTCCACTGACAAAAAGCAGTGAAGGCATGAGAACAGGATGAGCGTGTGATGGTGAGGTGTGATGTTGGGGGAGCACCAGCAGGAGGCACCAGAGAGCAGCAGCCAATCATGAGCCAAAACTCTGTGGCGCTGAAACCTTTACCTCAGCTGCTCCGTTTAGACCCCAGATGCAGCCCTGGAGACAACCTGAGGCCCGGTACATCAAACAAAACCTTGCACACAAATAAATCCAACGGAGACAAAACAACAACACAGAAAGAGACATAAAAGATGTAGACAAAACACTTAAGTGTAACACTGACCAGCTCAGACTAAACTTAGACGGTTGTTTTTAAGTCAGTATTAATGCAGAAGGGGATCTGGGAAGAGTTCACCTGTCAGGGCGGAGTCTCTCGTGCTGTCCCACACATGAACTCCTCTTGTGGAGGCCACAGCGATCAGGCCTGAGGTCGTAGGGTGGAAGAGAACGATTTCCAATCGTCCGTCTCCCGGACTCAGAGTCACCTCAGGACTGCTCGGCTGATCCTGATCCGGATCACACACACGCCACAGTTTCACCTGTAAGACGGAAAAAGGATGATATACTACAGTATTAGTTATTCGTTCGGGAATCGTTCGGGAATCGGGCTACACTAGTTGTGCTCTATGTTTCAAGCTGTAGTAGATTCAAAAGAACCACCTCATAAGAGTCATTCGTTCGGGAATCGGGCTACACTAGTTGTGCTCTATGTTTCAAGCTGTAGTAGATTCAAAAGAACCGCCTCATAAGAGTCATTCGTTCGGGAATCGGGCTACACTAGTTGTGCTCTATGTTTCAAGCTGTAGTAGATTCAAAAGAACCGCCTCATAAGAGTCATTCGTTCAGGAATCGGGCTACACTAGTTGTGCTCTATGTTTCAAGCTGTAGTAGATTCAAAAGAACCACCTCATAAGAGTCATTTGTTCAGGAATCGGGCTACACTAGTTGTGCTCTATGTTTCAAGCTGTAGTAGATTCAAAAGAATCGCCACATAAGAGTCATTCGTTCTGGAATTAGGCTACACTAGTTGTGCTCTATGTTTCAAGCTGTAGTAGATTCAAAAGAATCGCCACATAAGAGTCATTCGTTCTGGAATTAGGCTACACTAGTTGTGCTCTATGTTTCAAGCTGTAGTAGATTCAAAAGAATCGCCTCATAAGAGTCATTCGTTCTGGAATCGGGCTACACTAGTTGTGCTCTATGTTTCAAGCTGTAGTAGATTCAAAAGAACCGCCTCATAAGAGTCATTCGTTCAGGAATCGGGCTACACTAGTTGTGCTCTATGTTTCAAGCTGTAGTAGATTCAAAAGAATCGCCTCATAAGAGTCATTTGTTCAGGAATCGGGCTACACTAGTTGTGCTCTATGTTTCAAGCTGTAGTAGATTCAAAAGAACCGCCTCATAAGAGTCATTTGTTCAGGAATCGGGCTACACTAGTTGTGCTCTGTTTCAAGCTGTAGTAGATTCAAAAGAACCGCCTCATAAGAGTCATTCGTTCAGGAATCGGGCTACACTAGTTGTGCTCTATGTTTCAATCTGTAGTAGATTCAAAAGAACCGCCTCATAAGAGTCATTCGTTCGGGAATCGGGCTACACTAGTTGTGCTCTATGTTTCAAGCTGTAGTAGATTCAAAAGAACCGCCTCATAAGAGTCATTTGTTCAGGAATCGGGCTACACTAGTTGTGCTCTATGTTTCAATCTGTAGTAGATTCAAAAGAACCACCTCATAAGAGTCATTTGTTCAGGAATCGGGCTACACTAGTTGTGCTCTATGTTTCAAGCTGTAGTAGATTCAAAAGAACCGCCTCATAAGAGTCATTCGTTCTGGAATCGGGCTACACTAGTTGTGCTCTATGTTTCAATCTGTAGTAGATTCAAAAGAATCGCCTCATAAGAGTCATTTGCTCAGTAACTTTTATCTTGTGTCCGCATGTTTGTTTGAGAACCGTTAATAGAACTGAAAGTCATGAAAATCATCCGATTCCGGCATTTAAAATAAAATGGTACTTCTTCTAAATATGAACCGGATATCAGTTCCCAACCTTATCTAGGAGTCGGGATGCACAGGATAATAGTACTCAAATTTACGAACCAAAGTTGTGTTAAAAAGGTACCAGGATGCTACAATGAGCACTTCAGATGAAAAACTAGTTGCTGTATTTGCCAAATAACACCGAGACCTTGCTGAGCAGACTTTATGCTGATAGTCAAATACAGAACTGAAAATATCATGTTTTACCGTCTCATCTGCTGAGCAGGTTGCCAGGATGTAGTCATCGAATGGCGAGAAGTCCAGATCAGTCACCAGGTCTGGGACAGGGAAAACGGGAAGAGAATTAGGACAAACTCATCTGGGTCGCATGCATGCATGTTTATTTTTAGTGAACACTTACAATGCGTCTACCTGATGCAGTCAGTGTATTCAGACAGTGTGTTTAGTCATTATTTATTCTTTTCATGTCGTTCCAAACCTTTATGCTGTTGTTTATTCCAAGGAACGCCAAAAGAAAGGTTTTGAGGAATGTTCAAAATAATCATACCCTTCACTAGAGCCCACAAATCTCATTTGCACATTTGTTTATTTCCACCATGGCATCTTTAGCACTCGCAGACCAACTGTAGCAGAACGGCAACATTTGTTTAAAGCTATGGATTACTTTTATGCTGCCTTTATGTCCTTTTTGGAGCTTCAAAGTTCTTGCCACTATTCACTTACATTGTATGGACCGACAAAGCTGAGATAGTTTTCTAAATATCTCTGTGGTCAGATGAACAGATGAAAGAAATTCATACACATCTGGGATGGCATGAGGGTGAGTAAATGATGAGAGAATTGTCACTTTGAACTGTCATTGTATGGAAAAGAGCTGCGAGAACATTCTTCGGAATTTCTCCTTATGTGTTCACAGAAAAATAAACGGCATGCGGGTGATTTTTGGTGAACTATCCCTTTAACAGCTGGCCCAATACAATAGAATATGACCTATCTTTTCACTTATTGAAAACACTTGATCTGTAATTGTTGGTGTGAAGGCGTTTCTTACCAGCGTGACATGGAATCTGGGTCACAATCCACTTCCCATCAGATCCAGGATTCACCGAAGACAGACCGACCATTCCACCTCCTACAGAGCGAGAACAGAGAGCTTTTGGCTACCATTGCTGATCTGGGATCAGTTTTTGCATGTGTTAAGCATTCATTCTCATTCATTATCTGAGGTGTTTAGATGATATAGACAGAATATGAACACACCTGACCAGCATGAGCTCGCTCGCTTAACAACAGATGGGAACAGCATTCAGATATCAGTTTAATACATTAATGAATCTGTGTTCTCACCAGCTTGATCGGTGTTGAAGGCCACAAGGCTGCAGCTGGATTTGATGTGGTTGCCCTGAGAAGGGAAGGAACCTCCTCGTACATTAGCGATCCAACCCTGGACACAAACACAGGAGGGAAGAAATACTGTTAATCAACAAATGGAAGACTATTGCTTCATTTAGTTCTGCAGGAACCGCAGTAAATGGTTTTTAAAGGCGCACTCATTAACTTTTCATTTGTGTCATCTTGTACTTACAGTGACACCTAGTGGCTTGGATGCAGCATTAGTCAAAGTCAGTAGTGTTCAGTTACAGATGCCATAGTAGAAATTCACTATTCACAGTCAGCCATGATTAACTTTATCCGCGGTTACTGAGATTAAGCAAGTAGTATTCGGCTGGTCATGTGATTCCAATATGGCCGCCCCCATGTGCGGACCCTCTCCACGTAGAATATAACAGCTTTTATAAGGTTATTGATACGACTGGAGTCTTCATATCATAAGAGTGCTCATGATTAAACACATATTTTTCAAAATGACAATTAATTGATTTAGGAGTTAATGAGCGCACCTTTAACAGACCTTCATTTAGAAATGTATCAGGTCAAATCTTAGTCCAGGTTCCCGCCCTTTTTGAACAATACATTTCCAGTCACTTGTGATTACTGGAGAATAAATAAATAAATAATAAATATAATATATATATATACCAATATTTGCTGGACCTAAAAACCACTGAAACATCTTTATGTTTAATAGTATATATAATACTGTGAATTTTAA
The DNA here is from genome assembly GCA_032164185.1 of Moxostoma hubbsi. Taxonomy (NCBI): domain Eukaryota; kingdom Metazoa; phylum Chordata; class Actinopteri; order Cypriniformes; family Catostomidae; genus Moxostoma; species Moxostoma hubbsi. The sequence goes on from JAVLUX010000007.1 coordinate 45,362,337, forward strand.
TGTGGTTTACTGGGTGTCTCTCTGTGCAATGAAGGTTACAATATTGTGGTTGAGATGATGAAAAAAAAAGGAGGACGTTGGTGGAAGTGAAAACAGAGTTACAAATGACTTGCACGAAAAAACAAATAATTCACAGCATCTCTTGAGAATGAGATAATAACCAAAAGGCAGCACTGGTTACACAAATAAAGAGAGATCACATTAAACATACTGATGCCACTCAACTGAAAGTCTCATGTTGGTGTAAAAGTCTCAAGAGAAAGTTTGACATCATCACAAACAGGAAATAGGAAACGGATGGAAACGTAGCACTTTTGCATGTCAACAGACAGACACGCGCGCGCAGGCCCTTTCAGAAGCAGCACAAGCTTAAGGAAGTGCAGCTGATATCCTGCAAAGCACAGCTGAACAATGTCAAATACTTTCTGTATGGCAACAAGAAACAACATGCAGGGGGTGAAAGTGATTGCGCAACTGTCATGTAATAACCACGCTGAACGAGAGAGACATCAGACAGACCCCAGACAGCACACGCGCATCTCTTCTGGTCTGTTTTAGATCTTTTCATCTGGAAAGCATCACAATCTAAGTAACATCTGTAACAACTAAGTAACAACATAAACGTCTCAAAGTCATTTGCTAAATGTCTTATTAAAAGTCACATCAGCTACATACTGGGGTACCTCAGGGCTCAGTGCTTGGGCCACTTCTGTTCTCTATATACACAACATGACTGGGACACATCATTCAAGCACATGGGTTACCATGCCGATAACACACAGCTTTACTTGTCTTTTCAGCCCAACGGCACCACGGGGATTGCTTCACATCTCGGCCTGGATGAAGGAACACCACCTGCAACTCAACCTAGCTTAAACTGAGCTCCTCACCTTTCCAGCCAACATCCCCACAGTTTAACTACAATAAAGCCTTCCAAAAAGGTCAGAAATCTAGGGGTAACCATCGATAACCAACACAATTGCACAGACCACATTTCAAAGATTGCAAGATCATGTTGATTTACACTCTACAATATCAGGAAGATAAGACCTTCCCTCTCTGAACATGCCACACAACTGCTTGTTCAGTCACTTGTTATAACTAGACTGGACTACTGTAATGCTCTCATTACAGGCCTTCCTGCATGTGCTATTAGACCTCTGCAAATGATCCAGAATGCAGCAGCACGTCTGGTCTTTAATGAACCAAAGAGAGCGCATGTTACACCCCTCTTTGTCTCTCTCCACTGGCTGCCGGTTGATGCACGTATTAAAGTCAAGGCTCTGATGCTGGCATACAGAACAGTCACTGGGTCTGCTCCAGAGCTACGTTCCCGCCAGAAGCCTGCGGTCGGCTAATAAGTGGCGCCATGTCGTACCAACACAAAGAGGCACCAAATCACTTTCCCGGACTTTCGGCTTCACTGTACCACGTTGGTGGAATGACCTTCCCAACTCCATCTGTGAAATGTGTTAATTTAATTTGGTAGGTGTTTCTTTAAATTATAATTATTATATACAAAAACTATTATAAAATGTATAAAATGTATTTAAATAATAATAATAAAAATACTAATTATAAATAAATCACTGTTTTTCTATATCTGTGTTTTCATAATTATGATTGATATGTTTAAATTTGATCAATATTGGCCGATGAATATCGGTGGGCAATACATTGGTGCATCCAAAATAAGTAAGTGTATATACACAGTGTATATTAGGGATGTGCCGATATACATTTTTTTGCCAATGCCGATTTTAACAAAAAGCTATTGACCGATTTTGTCATCAGATCACGGTTTTGCTCAGGACTTATGTTTTTCAAATGTACATAGACGTAAAAAAAAATTTGTATTTTGTACTTCTAAAACAGTTTTGCAGTTCAAAACAACATAACTCACATTTTAAATGTTTGTACTGTATATAGTACAACATCACTAATTCATATTATGCAAACATATTATGTTACTTATTATGTAGTATGAAATGTCAACCACATAATGAAAAATAAAACTTACCAAAGGAACAAAACACGCTTTTAAGTTATATTAAGGTGTAATGGATAACGGATATTTCCATCAAAACCGCTAGAGGGCGCCGCTTGCTGACACAATGCAGAATGGTTTGCTGGCTGAAGCGCTGATTGCGGTCTATTCAAGCTTTTTTAATTGCACAAAACCATAATGTGATTTCAATCTTAACTCAATCAATCTCACGTGTTAATGGACACTATAACAGAGTCTCAGAAGGCAAAGTTTGCTGGTGTCAAAGCGTTTAGGATGTTTTACCTCATCATGTTTAGGTAAGTGCCGCTTTCACGACTGTCACGTGCGTAACGACGGTTATTTCTCATTAATGTGAGAACGAGAAATAATAAAAATGTAATATTACATGTTCTTTATAGTGCCAAACCTTCTGCATTCTGTGGCTATTATTACTTCTGGATTGTGCATTTGAATGCACAGAGTTTTTACAAAATATGAAAATTAATTAATTATAAATTAAACATGTGTTTGTTTATGTGCCCATTTTCATGCTAACAACAGATTTGCCGATGGTTTTTGACTTCCTGTCTTAAATTCGATAGTATGATCCTAGTATTTCTCATTAAATGGCACAATTACGTTTGGCAAATACTGTACACATGTTTTTTGTAGCAGAACTTGCTTAACTTAGATGCTTTTCTTTTTCCGATTGTATTTATTTTGGTAGGTGTTTCTTTAAATGATACACACAAAAACTATTATAAACTTAATACAATGCATTTAAATAATAATAAAAAAAATACTAAAAAAATAAAATAAAAGATATAGAAAAAAAAATATTTTCTATATCTGTGTTTTCATAATTATGATATATATATATATATATATATATATATATATATATATATATATATATATATATATATATATAGTGTATATTAGGGATGCACTGATATGAATTTTTTTTTTTCCAATACTGATGCCGATATTTTGCCACTTACCTTATTTTGTCATCAGATCACTGTTTTGTTCATTAATTATGTTTTTAAAACATTTTTAAAAATTACAAAAAAAAAAAAACTTTTCTAACAATAAAGTATTTCCATTCACAGAAATGTCAAACCACATCATGAAGTTACCAAAGGAACAAAACACCCTTTAAAGTTCTTCTGTGGTGTAATGGATAATGCATACATAAACAGTATGAATGCAAAAAAACTTTAAACAGGATCTCAATGCAACATCACATTTGCAACTGGAATCACTGCATACATACTGACGATGATGATGTGCAATGAAATGACACTAATCACTGTTCATATTCACACCATCTCTATGTGCATATGACATCTCATGTATGATCATTCATATTCAAGTGCATGAAGCTTCACAAACGTTCAGTTCAGTATAGGGGAAGTGTAGACACCATCAGTGCATCTGCACCACTCCTTATGAGCGGACATGCCCAAATCACAAGAGCCCTAATGATACACTCGCTTTACAGCAGGTCTGGTTTAAAGGAGCCTGTACTCACATCTTTCTTGGGGATTTTCGGAGTGGTATTCTTGAATTTGGACGTCTTGAAGCGATTCATTCTGCTCTGCTGGACGCGCGTTTCAACCTTCCGGGTGTCTGATGTGTGTTGTGATCCTGTGGGTTTTAATGAATGCGCATATGTGACGCAGAGTTAGTTTGCGTGATGTGTTTCGAACTGATATCCATGTCATGCACTCGGTGAGCCGCGTCATTCAACATGTTTTGTAAATCGCGCGTTCTTGCGTGTCGTATCTGCGCAAGAGAAACGCAGTAAGTGCTTATTCTACGCAATATAGTAAAGGAATGTGTACAGGATTTCCAGTGCAATTCCTATCATAGTTTGGAGATATTAGGAGCCTAATAGGACCATTTCTGTAATATATGCTGTAAATTCATGTTTATATATATATATATTATAAATAAAGATAATTTTTTTTAATCATTCATTTTTAAAAATAAATAGACATTGTAATTCTCAAAATCTCGAAACGTAAATATCAATACTGGTTTGATAAAAGGACTTTTATCATTTATAACATGCTCTTTGGACTTTCAAAATTTTCGCCACCGTTCACTTGCATTGTAAAGACCAACAGAGCTGGGATATTCTTCTAAAAATCTTCGTTTGTGTTCAGCAGAAGAAAGAAAGTCTTACACATCTGGGATGGCATGATGGTGTATAAACGATGAGAAATGTTCATTTTTGGGTGATCTGTCCCTTTAAATCTGGAGTCCGTGCGCGTTTCTCTTGCACATGCGCAGTTGCCTCCGTTGCTGTGCAAAGATGGCGTGTTTCGCAGTTCGCAGCTCCGCACGCTTGATCACAGTTGCCGTGTCCTCCTGCAACACACGAGCATGCCCGGCCATCATCTCCTGCCAGAATGGAGCCTACAGGAGCTTCTCAAAGTTGTCAGGCCGGCAGATGTGGACGGCAGGTGGCAGGATTGGAGGGAGAGACGGGACTGCGGTGACATTGAGCGGCATGACAAGTGAGATATACACCGACACAGGCCTGATGAGCATTAAACTGCACATAAACTACAAACTCCGTCCTTTAAACATCATGTGCATGATTCTGATCTAATCCATATAGATATGTTTATGTCTCGGTTTGGTACAGATTATATAACAATCAATGCATGTCAATGTATGTAACTCAGATTAACACATTAATACATATAAAGCTGCATAATCAGTAGTGAATTATATACAGTAATTTAACGCTTGTGCGACCATCGGGACATTTTTGTTTTTTTAATTGTATTTATTTTTTTTTCGATCAATTTGGCTGTGTTAATGCCAACCTTACATTTTTCCAAATGTGTGTATTTTTTATTTTGGGGGGAATTTTGATATTGCAACCTTCTATAATACACTGTGTACACACAATAGTCACACTCGGGACCTTCAGGACAAAGATGTCCCCATTAAAACTGCAACATTTGATCCCAGTGCCATTGAAACATACAATCATGAATTCTATGACATTATGCTTTCATTTCAGAGCCCTGACTTCAAAATGTACATTTGTTATATTTTCCACCAGATGGCGCCATTTTTATCATATTTAGCCTGTGGAGCAAATACAAGCTTTTCCCCTATTTTCTGTTTGCTGTATTATAGAGACCTGCAGGACAACTG
>JAVLUX010000007.1:46102500-46132500 GCA_032164185.1 Moxostoma hubbsi
ACCTCAACATCAACCTCGAACCTAGGCAGTAACAACACACCACAGCACCATCAGACCCAAAGTCAGCACATCAGCAGCACCATGAGCAGCATGCAAGGTGAGAACACACCAGAACCACAATCATTTGACCTCTTTAATGTGATATAATAAGCCAAACACTGTCAGGCCCGTCAACATGTAGCATTATTTAATATATGCACCACATAAAACATGTTTATTCCGCGTGTCCACGTCTTGTTTGGCGTTATTTTAACATGTGGAACATTATCGTTCGTTTTTATGGTGGAGTTTGTTGACATACGTTAGCTCGATGGCTAACGGTACGTCAATGCTAATATAAACTTTAGGTACATTTGCGTATTTTAAGGGAATTTAAGCGTTATTTATTAATTCATATAAAGGTTAATGTGTTATTTAAGTAATTTGTGAACCACAGAAGATGTGATTGAATGTGAATCATTTTGGACGTTATTTACATTGCATTTATGATTGAATGGGTTAATGTTAGGTACTTAACCAGCGATCATAGTACGTTTACGTCAATCCTAATAGAAAATATTTATTTTTTAATTGATATAAATGTGAGTCTGAATTCAATATATATATATATATATATATATATATATATATATATATATTTATATATATATATATATATATATCTATCTCTGTTACTGTGAGACTCGGATCAGTGTTTATTTTGGAAAATGAAAGGTTGAAACCCCTTGGGGGGGTTAAAACACCGAATTTCATGTTATTTCAAGAGGAACCTGTTATGAAAGTATGCATGGCAGAAAACCCCCTGAAATGAGGATTATTCTCATTTTATTTGGCTTGATGTTATTTAAAGGTCCAGATTAGAGGTCGACCGATATTGGATTTTGCCGATACTGATAACTAAGCTGGAGGATAAGTCCTGTAACCGATTAATCGGCTGATAGTTTTTAAAATCGTTGTATTGAATTATTATTTTTTTTATTTCCTCCCCAATTTGGAACGGCCAATTCCCAATGCTCTCTATGTCCTCGTGGTGGCGTAGTGACTCGCCTCAATCCGGGTGGTGGGGGGCGAATCTCAGTTGCCTCCGCGTCTGAGACCGTCAATCTGCGCATCTCATCACGTGGCTTGTTGAGCGAGTTACCGCGGCGACATAGCGCGTGTGGAGGCTTCACACTATTCTCCGCGGCATCCACTTACAACTCACTACGCGCCCCACCGAGAGCGAGAACCACATTATAACAACCACGAGGAGGTTACCCCATTTGACTCTACCCTCCCTAGCAACCGGGCCAGTTTGGTTGCTTAGGAGACCTGGCTGGAGTCACTCAGCACGCCCTGGATTCAAACTTGCGACTCGAGGGGTGGTAGTCAGTGTCTTTACTTGCTGAGCTACCCAGACACCCCATTTATTGAATGTTAAATAAATGTCTTAGTCGTTTCTAAATGTCAAGTGCACAGACATTGAGGCATTAGGAGTCCAACGTGAATTAAATCAGATTTGGTAAATAACGCAGGACTTTTAAGGTGCAATATGTAATAATAGCCTTTTTTGCCAATATTTGATCGACTTGTAATGCAACTTAAAAAATGTGCCCTTACTAGGTTGCCTATTAAAGCCTGTCGACTGATTTTCATGCGAAGAGAGCGTGTCACTTTTGGCAGGAAAATCCAAAGGATGTGACGTTTATGCGCACTCCAAAGACAAAAACCTCTCAGCAACTGTCAGTGTGAATTTTGCCAATAGCTGATAGCTCCAAAAAGCAACTATCGGTGCCGATTAATCTGTAAAGCCGATATATTGGTCGACGTCTAGTCCAGATTTTTAATTCAAAGTGCACTGCTTTTCGATACCTGTAATAGACTAGTTACAGCTCACGATTGGTCTATAATTCACTAAGCAAACCTCAGTTATTTCATGTACAACAGTAAGTGTGGGTATTCTGTACAAAGCAGCTTATTTCATTTTTATTTTCAGAGATGAACTCATGCTGGAGGTGTCAGAGTGATTCAGGTAGTTACGAACATTACATTCAATGGTCAGGACTAGTTATCATGTGTTGGTTTAAATGTAGACTAATTCATTAATGAACCTCAGAAGAAGTATTCCTCTTTCATTATGAAGCACACGTGTTAGAGTGAATCTCATGAAACATGTCAAGAACATGTGCGGGTCATATTTCTCTTCATTGCATTTTTTGTTTGAAGATGCCCATTTATTGCACCATTATTATTATTATTATTATTATTATTATTTGCATTGTTACATTATTTTCAAGACAACTGAGCACATTTTCCTCCCCAAATCTCATTACTGTAAGTAAAATGATATATTATTTAAATCCAAGTATTTATACATAATGGTAGAATTTGTTAGTTTAGTTAGTTTATACTTATATAAAAGATCATTGTATAACAGTAATACTGTGGCAGGGCGGGGCTGGGCGTGTAGGATCACGACCAGCCCCGCCCTCCGCCCTGCCACAAGTACTCTTACGTAATGAGGGAAATGTTTAGTAGTCACTAAAATTAATGTTACAATGCAGTAAACAATCTTAATTGTAAAGCTTAATTTTCATTGTGCAATATAATATCATTAGGGATGCACTGATTTTAAAGTTGTTGCCGATACTAATTTTAACAAAAAAAAAAACAGTCCGAATCCATTATGTTGTCACTTACATTATTTTGCCATTATATCACTGTTTTACTTTGGAATTATGTTTTAAATGTGCAAAGAGGTACAAAAGCGTTTTCACTGTTCTAACATTAAATAATTTCCACTGAACACTGGATCTGTTAAAAACATGACAGATTATGAAAGATAAGTAGAAGATAAAAAGAAATTGAAATATGACAACATGATTTAAATGAAAAAAATGTTTACTGTTCAAAACAACAGAACTTACATTTTACATGTATGTACTGTATATGATAGAGCATTACAAATTAAAAATAAGAAGTTTAAACCAAAGGAACAAAACCCACTTATAGTGGTGTAAATGATAATGGGAAATACCATCCAGACCGCTACAGGGCGCCGCTTGCTCACACAGTGCTGAATAAAGCACTGAATGAAGAAACAACCTTTTCAAATTAGAAATCGCACAAGGCCATATTGTGATTTTCATCTTAATTCAAACAATCATGCAGCATTAATGAATATCATACCGATATCTCAGAAGTCACAGTTTGCTGGTTTCAAAGTGTTTTAGATGGTTTCAGGCATCATGTAGCTTATAGGTAAGTGATGTTTTTCCTCAACTGTCGCGCCCGTTTATGGCATTTTTCCACATTAACGTGAGAACGAATGTTCTTAGGAGTGCCAACCCTCCTACATACTGTGGCTATCATTATTTAGGGAGTTTTTACAAAGTGTGTCACTAATTACTTGTAAATTAACCATAGGGTTTTCGTGTCATGCTTATAACTGATATGCCGATGGTATTAATATGGTCAAAAATTGGCCGATAAATATCAGCAGCCGATACATCGGTGCATCCCTGAGGGTATATTATTTATATCAAAGTATTTATACATCATGGTAGAATTTACTGCCTTTAGTTCATAATTATATTGATAAAAGACCATTGGATAACAGTAATACTTTTACTATAATGACTATGCTAGTTTTTACTATAGTTAGTTTTTAGTTTGTTCTAATGTACCTTTTGTAAGGCGACCTTGAGTGTCCAGAAAGGTGCCAAATAAATAAAATGTATTATTATTATTATTACTATAATAAAGCATGTATTTAATAGTCACTCAAATAATGTTACAATGCAAAAAAACCTTAACTGTCTTAAGCTTATATTTATTGTGCAATATATAATATAATATCATATTTGGAGGTGAAATACGACCCTGAGATTCATTCTCTATACTGATTTATATTTATGTAGTAACTCAAACTAAATAAATTAATAGGCTACTTTTAAGATTTACGCATTTCACTTTCATACATTTTTTTTGGATAATCTTGGAACAAAATTTAATGAATAAAACTTGAATATATTTGCGTTTAATACATTTGATTTCGTTTGTATTAAAATTCCTCAGTTCACTTTAATGGAACATTGTAATTAAATTGAAATGCGTACATTTTAAAAATAGGCATATATATATATATATATATATATATATATATATATATATATATATATATATATATATATATATATATATATATATATATATATATATATATATATTTGAGAGTATAATGTTTAGTTATAACACAGAGTTTTGTGAAATCAGTCACAACAATGGCTATGTCGGAAAACTAAAAAAATGCTGCCTATAGGCATCTAGATGCTTCTTTGTCACAATGTATCTTCAAATATGCATTATATTCCATAACTAATGTTTTTGGTTGTTTCTGAAGGTCACTTGAATTTGTTCGAGACTATTATGGTATGGTGCCTTGAAAGTCTGTGTGAAACCAGTTTCTTCTGAAGTACCTGCTGCTTGTGTAGTCATTGACTCACAGTAAAACAGCTGGTTTTGGTTTCTGACACAGCCAATGTTGTGTAAACCTGTTGCAAAATGACACATTAACCGTTTCTATGTTCTCTGTTATTCTGTGTTATGAAACATATTTCTTATTGTTGTCTGTCATGAAGGAACCTAACATGATTTCTCAACATAGATTTGATTATTTTATGGTCTGAAGTCCCTAAACCTCGACCGGACGGATTTCTGTATGACATTTCTGTATGACAACTCTATTTGATTTCGTAACCAAACAGAATAATTCCTCTCATGATATTTCTCTCGCTTTATCTCTTTCCACTTACCCACAATCCTCCCTGATGCTGGACCACGGTGAGACCTTGCAAAGTTATTTCCTCAGAACTGCAGTTTGTTCCCCTCCAGATGCCCTCATAGTTTCGTTTTTATTTTCTCTTCTTCATTTCTTAGTCTTATGGTTTTCATTATTTTATGTTCTGCTGGTTTGTTGACTGCTGTTTGTGATGTTCCTCTGCATGTCAACGTATTTCCCATGTTTACCAGTTCACTGATGCACATCCCGGCGCAAAGGTTTAGTTTTGACAGTCAATGCGAGGTCATATGTGGTTGTGTTATAACTCCCGAATATTGGGAGTTGAATGGGAAATATATTGTTATTGAGAGTGGGTTACGTTGAGCGCGGGTGTGAATGATTCTTCAGCTTTGTTCACTTGCGTTACTTGGAGCTTGATAATGTCATTCTGATGACATTCCCAACCTGTGACACTTCCTAGTATTGAGTTATTTGCATTTCTATTAACAAACAAATTAACATTTTCATGGTTTAATACTGTGGCATACAGTGGTTAAACATCCATAGTGCTGTGGAAAAAAGTAAGTGAACCCTTGGATTTAATAACTGGTCGATCCTCCTTTGGCAGCAATAACCTCAACCAAGCATATCCGGAAGCTGCGGATTAGACCTGCACAACATTCAATAGGAATTTTGGGGAATTCTTCCTTACAGAACTGCTTTAGTTCAGACATAGTATTAGGATGTCTGGTGTGAGCGGCTATCTTGAGGTCATTTCGCATCATCTCTATTGGGTTAAGGTCTGGACTCTCCAAAAAGTGGATTTTCTTTTTTCTTTTTTCCAAGTCATTCTGTAGTGGATTTACTTCCATATTTAGGGTCATTGTCCTGCTGCGTCACCCAACTTCTACTGAGCTTCAGCTGGCATACAGAGACCCTGACATTATCTTGTTGGATATCTTAATAAACTTGGGAATTATTTTTTCCCTCTATGTTGGCAAGTGGTCCTGACCTTGAAGCAGAAAAGCAGCCCCAAATCATCGAGTCCACAAAACATTTTCCCAGTAGCGTTGTGGAGTGTCAAGATGGTCTTTGGCAAACTTCAGGTGTGCAGCAGTGATTATGTTGGAAAGCAGCGGCTTCCTTCATGATGTCCTGCCATGAACACCATTCCTGTTTAATGTTTTCTGTACAGTAGACTCATGAACAGAGATGATAACCAGTTCCAGTGATTCCTTCAAGTCTTTGTCTGTCACTCTCGGGTTCTGTTGTACCTCATTGATCATTCTGCAGTGTTCCCTTTGAGTCATCTTGACTGGACGGCCACTTCTAGTGAGAGTACCTATAGTACTCAATCATCTCCATTTATAGACAGTTTGCCTAACTGTGGACAGATGAATATCTAACGGCCACTTCTAGTGAGAGTACCTATAGTACTAAATCACCTCCATTTATAGACAGTTTGTCTAACTGTGGACAGATGAATATCTAATGGCCACTTCTAGTGAGAGTACCTATAGTACTCAATCATCTCCATTTATAGACAGTTTGCCTAACTGTGGACAGATGAATATCTAACGACCACTTCTAGTGAGAGTACCTATAGTACTAAATCATCTCCATTTATAGACAGTTTGTTTAACTGTGGACAGATGAATATCTAAACTTTTCAAAATAACTTTGTAACCCTTTACAGCTTTATGCAAAGCAACATTGTATTCGTAGGTCTTCTGAGATCTCTGGCATAGTCCACGTAAATCAAATGCTTCTGTGAATAGCAAACTCAAAATTTTTGAGTGCTTTTAGAAGTCAAAGTAGTTCTAACCCACACCTCCAATCTAGTTTCATTAATTGGATGCCAGGTTTGCAACTCCTGACTCTAATTAGCTTTTAAATAATTAGCCTAGGGGTTCACATACTTATTCCAACCTACACTGTGAATGTTTAATGGGATATGTTTCTGTTTGTCTTGTGACTTTGAAGATGAGATAATATTTTATGACAGATTAATGCAGAAAACAGCTAATTCACATACTTTTTCTTGCCACTGTAAATTGGTACAGTGATATTTTGACAGATTTAATTGAATGCACTAATATTCATTCACCACTGTCATTACTTATGTTTGGAACGCTGTTCTGTTCATAGGCTAAGACATCGTCATTGCATATTAATATTCCTATTTTGTGTTTTCTGATTATCAAAAATTGTGCATATTATGGTCAATGGGAAATCAAATAGACCCCCATTTACTTTAAAGATACACATTCCTTATCTTATTGTGAACGCTGTTGGTTAATATTAACTAATTATAATTTATTTTTATTTTTTTTGTAGGCATGTTTTAGGCTTCCAATAGTTAATTCAATAATTTAATACAATAATCAGGAATGGGCATTTCTTCAACTTTGAGCTTGACTTTTATTACAACTAACAGATTTAAACTTTTTTACTTTTGTGTTATATGAAGGTCTCATTAAATCTGAATTGGAAACTTTTTTTTACCAGGCCATCATCATTTATTTTTGTTACTTTTCAGATGTCTTATGTATATATTTGATTGTTTTTAGCCTTGTCCCAGACATTTAAACTATGAAAATCCATTTTAAATATAGGAGTTATTACGTTTAAAACTATGATCATCTAAGCAAACCATTTCAATATTTATTTTGTGAAAAAATTATTTTTTTAAAAATTACAACCATTCTACATTTGTGGCATCATCTCCACCACCACAAACAGATTTAACCCTAATGAGACAAGTGATGTTTGAAGAAACTACATCCGAAATATCACTCGTGAGCAGAATATTTTTTATTTGGCATCAGTTATAATCAAGTTGTATTTTTGCCATAATTACACAACAAGTGAGAAAATATTATTTATTTGTGTGTATTTGGGAAATATTAAATGTTAGCTATAAAATAAGCCTCAACAAAACAAACGAGCCAGCTGTTTTATTTAAAAAAAAAACATACAAAATGTCATTTCCAGCACAGAATCCTATTTTTGAGATATGCTGGAAGGACACTGTGGTAGAATGACATCCAGAAACGAAAAAGACAACATTCATCTTCTGTGATGCATGCACATTAAATGTTGGACAGTATTAATAGACAAAACAGGAGTTCTGCTTGAAGTGCCCGAAGTGTATAAAACACCCAATATGTCCCTTTATGGAAGTAAAATGAGTTGCGAATGCTGTTTCATTTTGATGAAGGCGCATACATTCACACTAGTGTGCTACATAACACATAATAACAGGTAACAGAGTTAACATTGGCTCTGAACAGAGGCTGTGAATAGTTTCAGTAAGGCATTTTTCCACATTAAACCATGTTTGTGTGTTGATGAGTGAAGTGTACATTGTTCTTCTCACCACCAGGGTTTCAGATAAACCTGTCTGGAGTTCCCCAAAGTAAGCCAATTCTTCTAAACCATGTCTGTTCGCTCTGCTCACGTCTGGCACTGATCTGGGGAAGTCTGTCTTCTGCTCGACACTAATCCATTCACGCAGGGGGTCTGGTAGACTTGTGCCAGCCTAGGGCTGACCATTCTGCATGCTAGTGGTGGCGGGTGGCTAGCCGGTCTGCCCTTAGATGGTTTTAGATCAATCAAGATCACTTAAGTTTTGAAACAGAACTGCTGATTGACGTCAACTGGTGCATCGCGTCTTTGAGCGTCATATTGGGACGTACTCTATAAGATTTCAAAACTTGAGGGGAAGCTTTTGAGCAAATACGCGAAGTTATCATTTGGTTATTTAGACTATTTTAATTGGACTTTTTGATGTCTTAATTAACTTTTATTGTATAGTATTGTACGACATTTTGCTAAAGTTCTACTTTTCTGTCTGCATATTAGCGTCGGCTTTTAAAAAACAGTTAATCATAAAATGTTCGTACAGCTGCACCAAACGGCTACTTAACGTGGAGTTTAGTTAGAAATCGGCACAAGTCTAAGGTCACGTCCACACGTTTGAAAACGCATATTTTTCACTACGTTTTGGCCTTCCGTCCCCACTGAGATGGCATTTGTGACATTGAAAACAGCTTTTCGAAAAAGCTCTCCCAAGTTGAAACGTTTGAAAACACTGTCTTAACGTTGTAGTGTGGACGGAGGAACCTGAGATATTTGAATTGATAATGTAGTTGTTGTCGTGAGACGCAGTCGTGTGATCGATTCAACCCAAAACAATCAAGATGGCAGTACATGTTGTAGCGGCGTAGATATGCCTGCTATTCACTTTGATAGCATTGTTAAATATAGATGTTACTTTGTACAACCTTCACATTGCATTACTTCAAAGGCGACAGGAAGTTTCCATGAAATTGCTGTCCAGCGACGGAACACAAGGTCAACTGTGTTTCAGACCATATATGAAATGCACATTTTTCGTACGTGCAGTAAGAGGATTTAAGAGTTTTCTTACGATTTAGGGTGGACAAGCAGCTTTTGGAAAATGGCAGTGTGGACGGGGAGCATTTCGAAAACGCAGTTTTCAAATGTATCCGGATTAATGTGGACGTAGCCTAAAACTTTGAGCTTCCATTGACTTTGGAGTGAAAAGATTCACACTTGGACAATCGATTGGTCCTCACTATCATTAGTCGGTTAAATTCAGCAAAATCAACACACACACTTCACATTTTCCCTGCTTAACTGAATCTTGTATAACTCATGCATGTATCTTCTGTAATGATCAATTTCTGGGGTTTAATTCAAACATTGTAATGGAAGCTTGTGGGTTTTTCTACTGGTGGTTCACATGGTTATCTACTAACCAATGTAGCAAATATTGCTTTGGGGTTGTTGCTGTTTTTGTTCTTCCCCCATTTGCATTTAGTTTTGTGTTCTAGCGCTGCCGCAGGGATGTTTTTGGCATATGCAGCTCTCAAACAAACATGAGCGTGTTAAGACATGGATGCACATGCCATGAGATTTCAGAGAATGAATGTTGTTCCTCCAGTTTTTGAATCCTTGCATTCTTGTGGTGTCGCAGAGAGATGGAGAGAGGAAAACGTTCCTTATTTTTTGGAAAGAAGTCAGTTTTCACCAGTCTAGAGCTTCTCAAACACTGTGGAGAGTTTTATTGCTTTTACTCTTGCTAAGAATTTAGTTTTAATTTTTATCATTATCATTAATTAACTTAAAGTCGTCATTAGATAATTCTTCTTATGGAGCCTCTTAGAGGACAGGACGGGAATGTCTTTTTCTGATAGTTTTACGTGCCCTACCAATAAGGTTTGCGTTCCCTCACAATACATTTACCATGGTTTTACCATAGTAACCATATTTTAACCTTGATATTCATAGTAAACCCATAGTAAAAATACAGGAAAATTAAAACTATGGTAATACTTTTTGGGTTATTCTGCTTTAAAACCATAGTAACCACAGTAATTACCATGGTTTATCTATAGTAAAACCAGTGTTACTATATGGATACAGTAGACTGTATTAAAACCATGATTTATGCCAAAAATTATGGTTATTTCCTTTTCATAGTTACTACTATAGTAAAATTATGATTGTGGGGGCATGCGACTATTTCAGAAAAAAAATCCACCTTGTCCTTTTTCTCAATGGAAACACGCCCCACTGCTATAAGCACCTGTGTCTGCTCCGTAATTCAGATTTTAAAGTTGTAGTTTCAATATGTGAAACTTTTGGTATGATTTTGTCATGTTTGCATTGGCTGCATTATAATTGTGGATGATTTAGTGGATGAACTAGATGAACTGCGCATAGTGTGCACTTTGGCTGTCTTGCTGCGTTCTCTGCTGTCTATAACATAAAGAGACAGATTATCGATTCATTTATGATCTTGTAAGTGGTTTGAGCCGGGTGTTGCATGTGGTGAAGGTAAGTTTCTTTGTTCCTTTTTTTTTTTTTTTTCCCATTTCAGATGTTTTATTTCATGTCTGGATGTGATCAGATCTTTTTACAACACTATTATTTGCAAGAGTAAACGTAGATGCAGAATATTTGTTGGATGGTTCTGTTCAACGCAGGGGTTGTGCATGTTGGACTGCAGTTACTGTCTTCTTCTGCCAGATTTCCTAAAGCTGTTATCTACTTTATTTTTCAACATTGAGAGAAGACATTGTCCTGATGGCTTTCGGAAATCTGGCTCCTGGTTTCCTCTCCTTGTGCTCAGATGTGTGCATGTCTCTAGTGAACATCTGTCTATACCCAAACCTCCATCTTCCATGGCTTAGTTAGACATCTCATTCTATGGTCACCTGAACACAACACCTGTGAATGTTGTCTTCCTCTTCAGTATCCTGATAGATTATGGCTATGTTTTTTTTAATCCAAGGGTCTCTTCCTCTATCAGGTAAACGTAAAGCCCTGAAGTTAAATTTTGCCAATCCTCCAATCAAACCTACTTCCAGAATCACTCTGAACACGGCCGGACTTCCTTTCCAGAATCCACACATGTGAGTACAGGTCCAACTGCAACTGATCTCTTCTAGAGCTGACACGAATCTTAAACGATGAAGAACCATCATGACACCATCATAGAGCGCAACAGTCTGGTTTCGAAAGTAAAAATCCCATACATTTGTCCATAGGCGAATAGATTTTTAATAATAACTTAAACCTTTTATAGACTGACCTACCGCGAGCTCTGAGGTTGTTCATCGATGGTATATGCTTCTGTTGAAGCCATCAGTCCACATTATTTCAACTTCAATTTTAAAAGGCATGTTTAGTTAAAAGATCCATGCTGAGAAAGATCCACCAATCGGAGAAGCGTGGCAAACAAAGTGCGGCAAAAGAGCTCTGTAGCGCCATCCACTCCCCATGATGCACTGCGAATGGCCCAATCGAGTTGCTCTTCCTAAATCTCAAACAACTTAAATCTTTTGCAATAAACTTACAAATATAAAAATGCCACTGTAGAGCGGAGGAGGGCGGGGCCGGGCTGGAACAACGCATGCCCAGTCCCCAATCAGCCTGATGGGGGTGCGTGAGGGATAAAGGCGGCCAGTGATGACGGTTCCAGAGAGAGAGAATGAGGTGCAGCTGCTCTGTGTTTATGTTTGTGTTTTTTTTCGTTCAGTTTATTATTAAAACTATTATTTATATTGCCGGTTCTCGCCGCCGCCTCCTTGCCCACTAACCCCTTTACAGCCACATTTTTCAATCATTTCAATCATTTCGCAGTGCTTCATGGAAATTTTAGTTCATGCCCTCATTAAAGACATTGAGTACGCAGTCTTGTACCTTTGTCTTAACTTTCGGTTTTCAATATTTTTTTTTTGCTTGAAATCACAGTTTGTAATGTGGTGAATCACCTCCAAGATGGTTGGCTTGGTTCATGGCTTACAACTCTTATGACAGATTTTTTTAATATCCCTATGGGAAAAATACTAACGGAACCAAAAACGGTTGAAAAAGAGAGAAAAATTACTTTTTCTGTTGAAGAATTGTGCAAAAGAACGTGAGGTCAAAGCTGCTAAAATCTCTAGGTTCTTATGTTTTAAATCTGCTTTAAATATATTTTAAGGTAATTAATTTAGCTACATGCAAACAGTATGTGATGAAGACATTTCATGGTCTGTGGTATCAATACACATATTTGAATACTTGCGTATTGTCTTACTACATACTCAATGTATATTACCAACAGTAGTATGCAGGCAAACTTGGATGTAGCCTTGGTTTTATTTACTCTGCTGGAAGGTGGACTTCCAAAAGTAGGACTAGGTACAAATGGGGTAATTGTTTGGAAAACCTTCACCGATAAATAGTTCTAGAACCAGAACCGAATCTTAAGAGAATCCATATATGAAAAAAAACAACAACCTATGGGTCTACATCTCTTAGAGCTTAAATGGGGTTGTAGACTGAACGTGTCTGGCGGACGACATTGCGCACTCAAAATTCAAAACAATTGTTTTCTATGAATGTACGCACACCGCCGCCGCTCTGTGCCTAGCTACGACTCCGGAGGCTCCGCAAATTGCTTCCACGCCATGGAGTGCAACTCGCATATTTTCCATTAAATTCGACCCAAATCGTTATTAAAGGACATATAGATTATTTACTCCAGCCTTGTTCTTTCTTGAAGAAGGGGAAAAACCGTGGTAACTTTTGTGTGTACTCTCTGCCACCTGAACCGCATTGACGTGCCCTGGTTTTGATACCTGTGTCCTAGCCGCGACACAGCGTGTCGCTTCTCGTCCAGTGTGCGACCGCTGTCAAACTAACGCATGCCTTCTATGGAGACTGGAGAGTTTCAAGACACCCATTTGGTTTTGTGTTTTTCCGGCTGCTATTCTCTTTTCGTGTGTGTTTTAAAGAGAGAGACTGCGGAATCACAGTATAGAGTCATCTGGGAAGCTGAAGCTCTCTCCAGAGCAGCACTGGGACTTCACAGCAGAAGACTTGAAGGATATGGGTGAGATCGGCCGCGGCGCATACGGCTCCGTCAACAAGATGGTGCACAAACCTAGCGGGAAAATCATGGCCGTCAAAGTAAGCGGGATAGCGTTGTGGCGCAATGGTCAAAAACATCCGTCTAGGGAATGTTTACATAGTACTGTTTTCCAATAGTTTTTCTAACTCAAATACTGTTACTCTAGTTTGATGCTTGTGTGCTTTCACAGAGGATCAGGTCGACGGTAGACGAGCGAGAACAGAAGCAGCTGCTGATGGATCTGGATGTGGTCATGAGGAGCAGTGACTGTCCATACATCGTCCAGTTTTACGGGGCTCTATTCAGAGAGGTCTGATTGTCTGTCTATCCTTCACATTACAGTTGTAAGAGCTGTTGTCATATCAAAGACACTTACAAGAGTGTTTTCTCTCCATCACAGGGGGACTGCTGGATATGCATGGAGCTCATGTCTATCTCCTTCGACAAATTCTACAAATATGTTTATTCCTCTTTAGATGAAGTGATTCCAGAGGAGATTTTAGGAAAAATAACATTAGCTGTGAGTTACCGTTCATTCCTGTCTGATGCTTAATAAAAGATGTGGTAGTTTGAGGTCGCTAACATGTTCTCTGTCCTTTGTTGTTACAGACTGTGAAAGCACTAAACCACTTAAAAGAAAGCTTGAAAATTATTCACAGAGGTAAGAGAGGCAACGTGCTGGTGTCATCGTTGGATGTTCTTGTTTAGATGAGGATGAGATTTTGGAGTTTGAATCTTGTTTGAAGCCAGTTTAGATATGAATGCATTTCTGTTTTACTCCGATTGAAACTCTTTCACTGTCTCTCTGCAGACATAAAGCCATCAAATATCCTCCTGGACAGGACAGGAAACATTAAGTTGTGTGATTTTGGCATCAGCGGGCAGCTGGTGGACTCCATCGCCAAAACCAGAGATGCAGGCTGCAGACCATATATGGCAGTAAGATTAATTCATTCACTCAGTCATTGGTTAAGTCAATCACACGATCATTTGTTCATTCATTCTTTTTCACACAATCATTAATGTGATCATGCATTCACTTAGTCATTGGTTCAGTCAATCACTCGATCATTTATTCACTCGTCATTCATTCGTTCTTACTCACACTATCATTCATGTGATAATTCACTTATTCATTCACACATTAGTTCATTCATGCATTCACTTAGTCATTGGTTCAGTCAATCGCTTGATCATTCATTTATTCATTCATTCTTACTCACACTATCATTCATGTGACCGTTCACTCATTCATTCACACATTCATTCATGCATTCACTTAGTTATGGTTCAGTCAATCACTCAACCATTTGTTCATTCATTCACACATTCCTTCATGCATTCACTTAGTTATTGGTTCAGTAAATCACTCGATCATTTGTTCACTCATTCATTCATCCATTCTTATTCACACATCATTCATGTGATGTCATACATTCGTTCATTCATGCATCATTTGTTCACTCATTAATTTGGTCATTCATCCATTCTTATTCACGTGATCATTCACTCATTAATTCACTTAGTCATTGGTTCCGTCAATCACTTGCTCACTCTTTAATTTGCTCATTCATTCATTTCCTCAGCCATTGGTTCAGTTACTTGATCGTTTGTTTACTCATTCATTTGCTTATTCATTCCTTCGCATTCATGTGATCATTCACTCATTCATTTACTCAATTATTGGTTCAATCACATGATTGTTTGTTCACTTAATAATTTGCTACATTTATTCTCAATTACTCGATCATTTGTATACTCATTCATTTGCTTATTCAGTGTTTGGCCAGATGGTGGAAAAGTGGCTATTCATTCAGTTATGTATTCTTTCATTTATTCACTTTAATGTTCGTTCAGCTATTCACTCAGTCATTTGTTTATTCATTCTTTCTCATTTATGCAATCTTTCAAGTGATCATTTACTCATTCACACACTCATTCATTTAAACATTCACTCACTTATTCATTCATGCTACCATTGACTTGTGAGATCATTCACTCATTCTGTCACTCATTCAGTCATGCATTTTCATTTATTTTTGTTAATCATTTGTTCATTCATTCATGTGGTAATGTACTCATTCATTCACACCATCTTTCATTTATTCACTTATGCTGTTATTCATGCGATCATTTACTCATTCACACAATCATTAATTCACTTAAACATTCAATTACTTGATCATGCATTCATTCATGCTATCATTGACTTTGATGTTTTTCTTATTTTATGCATTCATTCTTGCAATCATGCATTAATTCGATCATTCATTCACTCACTTGATCTTTTTTTCACTCATTCATTCCTTTGTCGCAATCAATTGATTCACTCACAAACTCATTCATTCATTATTCTTGCCTCATTTGCTGATCTTATTGTATCTTCAGTGGTTTTGAGAGCAGATATATAATCCTACACTACAGTCTGACGGTTGATCAGATTCACTTCGTCTTATAAAGTTTATTCATGTCTGAAGTCCCGTTCACGTTGTCAGCGACTTTCAGAGACTTGCAACATCCTGCAACAAAGTTGCTGACAATGTGAACGGGGCTTGACGATGTTGATAAATGTCTGTAATATTGATTAATGTCTGTAATATTGATTAATGTCTGTAATATTGATTAATGTCTGCTCCATGCTGGATCTGAGTGAAGCTGTTTAGTAATGTGATAATGGTGCGATGGTTAATACATGTGTGTAAGGTTACACATTAAGCTGTGATGTTTCTCTATATTTAGCTCTGGGAGACCCTCTCTTTTCATTGCTCACTCTTATTCACTCGTCTTTGCGGTCTATATTTGGTGACTCTGTTACAGTAACACCGACTCTGCAAACTCGTGACTGCTTTCATTCATGGTGTCAAAGCACGCGCACACACACGCGCGCACACACAGAGCAAGCGCTCTGGAAATCTTATACACATGAGTGCCACAGATAAACACTTGACTTCCACTTCCTGTTTCCAGCAGCAAAGTCCTCAGTCTCTCATTGACTGCAAGTTGCATTTGCTCAGTTTTCTCGTTAATTTGTGAGTGATACACTATTAATGTCACACTAATTTTCTGTTTGTGAATTGTGCCCCTCCTTGTACATCATGTGATTTCATATGCGATTTTACAAAATTATTTTACAACCCTAATTCTGAAAAAGTTGGAACAGTATTAATAAAAACCAAAATGGAGAGATTTGTCAATTATATTCACCCTTTGCTATATTGAAAAACACTACAACTGAACATTATATGAGGTTTTACCTCTTGAAAGATGATTGCAACATGCTCCAAAAAAGTTGAGACGGGGGCAATTTAAGACTAATAACAATTTGAGGAGTTGAAATATCAAGGCAAAGTGAAACCGGAGATGTTAAACAAGTGAGGCAATCATGTCATGGTATATAAGAAGCCTCCAAAAACAGTCTAGACCTTCGAGAGCAACGATCGGTCGAGACTTGTCAATTTGCCAACAGATGCTTCAGCAAATAACCTTGGTTACGGTTGCTCCCTCTAAAAGCACTGCAGAACTTCCCATAGGAATGAATGGGGAAATATTCTCATTTTGGGTTTTTGGCAAAATATTCTCATAAACGATATGGATAATATTCTTAATGGGCTGAAATGAAGAGTGACATTGAAACGCATATTTATCTGACGTTATCATAACATTCGTGCTTATAACGTCTTATAACACACTCATTTTAATGCTGTGAACTCTTTATTTACCATTACCTTTAAGTACCTAAATTAATTAATGTTAAGTTTTTAGCTTTATTTTACCTTTGGGGAAATATAGGTGTCCTCGCTGATGTTATACATTCATTTGGGAATGAGGAATGACACATTAGCCATTGTGAATGAGTCATTATTTAATAGGTTTATATATAAACGATAGAAGTGTAATTTCGATAGCTTTGTAAACGTGTTTCTGATGAGGAATGGCGTCCATGAATGAATCTCCGCTTTGCAGTAGCTCTGCTGTCTGATGTCATTCTCTAATCTGAGCGTGTGATCTCATACTGCGAGTCTCCCCATGAGTCCAGTATGACATCATCAGTCAGTAGACATCAGTAATGTATGTATATTTACTGTGAATGAGATCACACACAAAGCTGGAGCACATCCGTTTCATCCGGTTAAGTGTCCCGACCGGAACGTATAGTCTGATGCATTGTTTATGTCTCTCTGTGTCTCAGCCGGAGAGGATAGATCCCAGTGCATCCAGACAGGGTTATGACGTCCGGTCAGACGTGTGGAGTTTGGGAATCACACTGGTGAGTTCTGTTTATCATGTGATTTTTAAAAGTGTGTGTGTGTGTGTGTGTGTGTCACTGTGTTGCTAAAATGATTGTGTATGGTCAACACTGTAATATTCTTGAAATATTGTGTGCATGTGTGTTTTCAGTATGAGCTGGCCACAGGGCGGTTTCCGTACCCGAAGTGGAACAGTGTGTTTGATCAGTTGACGCAGGTGGTGAAGGGCGACCCGCCGCAGCTCAGCTGCTCAGAGGAGAGACAGTTCTCCCCCAAATTCATCAACTTTGTCAACCTGTGGTGAGACTTCTCTCACACACAAATGACACACAGTTCCAGTCATGCGACCATGAGCAGTTGTGTTCTGGAGCACCATATTAAAAATATTGAGCATTTCCTGTTTTTTGATGATTTTGCACCCTCAGCCCACAGGATGTAATGGCCCAGATTTGTGTTATCTGATTGTATGATGCATGACGCCCCCTGCTGTAAATGAATTGAACTGCAACAGTTTTTTTTCTGTCTTTTTTTTTTAAGTCTACATAATTGATTGGCAAAGATTTCACATGCGATGCTTTTAACTTGATCAGTTTCTCTCAGTGTTTTTAATCAAATCCTCTGTTGTTGTTGTTTGTAACAGCCTTACAAAGGACGAATCAAAAAGGCCAAAGTACAAGGAGCTTCTGGTGAGTGACTGTTTCCTGCTAAAGTAACATGTCTGCAATGGTAAATGGTCTGCACTTATATAGTGCCTTTTTTAACCTTAGTGGTATTCAAAGCGCTTTACACTGTGTCCCATTCACCCAATCACACACACATTCACACACCAATGGCAGTAGAGCTGCATGCAAGGTGCTAGCCTGCCATTGGGATCAATTTGGGGTTCAGTGTCTTGCCCAAGGACACTTCAGCATGTGGAGTCGTGTGGGCCAGGAATCAAACCGCCAAAACTGCGATTAGTGGCCGTCCCGCTCTACAACCTGAGCCACAGCCACCCCAATGTTTTCTGCCTGTTCCTGATAATAAAAGTTTTACATTGCAGAATTTTACATTTATTTCGGTTTCATTCTGGTTTCTAAAGACCGTTTGGAAATAATGAGATTAATCTTGATTATCTCATTCTGGTGACAGTCAAAATAACAAATTGAACCTTTAGATGCCACGGAAACCTGGAAATATTAGGAAATGTTTCAATTGACAAAATCCAACAAGATCATGGACATTTTCTATTGTGAATTTAATAAAACATTTATGCTAATTTATTGCAATTTTTTCCTAGTTATTCTCAGTTCTCGGCTCATAAATATTTAATCGGCTGTAAACTTCTTTGTGAGTGTAATTTCGATAATGTTTATATTTATTATTCTTATCCAGTTATCACGAAAGACTTGAAAACTCCTAAAACGGTTTAAAACAGAACATGATTCCTTCAATACGGGATGTTTCGAGCACTTAAATGCAGGACTGTGCCGTCCGATGGGGAAGGGGAAGGTACGCCTTGTGACGTGACGTTGTCATTTTGGCCAAAATACGGGACGTCCCGGCTAATACCGGTGACATGGCAACCCTATTTAGAAACCCTGGACATGCTATACTATATAAAACCATTTCAAATGACTTTTTTCAAATTCTGTATTTTGTGTACATTGGCACGAAAAAGTATGTGAACCCTTTGGGATTAGCTGGTTTTCTGCATTAATTGGTCATAAAATGGGATCTCATCTTCATCAAAGTCACAGGTGTAGACAAACACAATGTGTTTAAGCTAACCACACACACACACACACACACACACACACAATTATAATCTTTAATGTCTTTACTGAACACATTCTGTTAAACATCCACAGTGCGGTGGAAAAAGTAAGTGAACCCTATTAATTAATATCTAGTCGTTTCTTGTGCGGATTAGACCCGCACAATGTTCAGAAGGAATTTTGGGGAATTCTTCCTTACAGAACTGCTTCAGTTCAGACATATTCGTAGGATGTTTGGTGTGAACGGCTCACTTGAGGTCATGGCACATCGTCTCTATTGGGTTAAGCTCTGGGCTCTGACTGGGACACTCCAAAAGGTGGATTAAGTGGGTTTACTTTGATGTTTAGGGTCATTGTCCTGCTCCCAACTTCTACTGAGCTTCAGCTGGTGCTCAGAGACTCCGATATTATCCTGTAGGATATCTTGATAATCTTGGGAATTCATTTTTCCCTCGATGATGGCAAGCGGTCCAGTCCCCGAAGCAGCAAAGAAGCCCCAAATCACGATGCTCCCTGCCCCGTACTTCACCGTTGGCATGATGTTTTCATGTTGGTATACGGTGCCCTTTCTATGCCACACATAGTGCTGAGTGTTCTTCCCAAACCACTGAACCTTAAATTCATCAGTCCACAAAACATTTTCCCAGTAGTGTTGTGGAGTGTCAAGATGGTCTTTGGCAAACTTCAGGTGTGCAGCAGTGTTTATGTTGGAAAGCAGCGGCTTC
Organism: Moxostoma hubbsi; assembly: GCA_032164185.1. Classification (NCBI taxonomy): domain Eukaryota; kingdom Metazoa; phylum Chordata; class Actinopteri; order Cypriniformes; family Catostomidae; genus Moxostoma; species Moxostoma hubbsi. The sequence goes on from JAVLUX010000007.1 coordinate 46,122,417, forward strand.
CTTCATGATGTCCTGCCATGAACACCATTCCTGTTTAATGTTTTCTGTACAGTACATGAACAGACATGATAACCAGTTCCAGTGATTCCTTCAAGTCTTCATCTGTCACTCTCGGGATCTTTTTCCTTTTAGCAGCTTTTAAGACCTAGTATTAGTTGAACAAATACATTTCATACTTTTTAATTTATAAATATTCATTTGTCTCACCACATGATTTTTGTGTGCCAAAAACATTTAAAGGGACATTAAAACCATGATGAATCTAGAATAAATCGAGACTAGCTACAGCTCCTAAAATATACACTTTCCCTTATCTATAAATACACATATTTACCTACAATCTTTAGACGAAACTACACTTGGTCATGTTATTTTTCATCAAGTCATCTTGATTCATTTAAACCCAACATTTTCTCTCTCTTTGTCTGCTGCAGAAACATCCTTTCATTCAGATGTACGAGGAGCGTTCGGTAGATGTGGCCAGCTACGTTTGCAGGATCCTCGATCAAATGCCCGCGTCTCCCAGCTCCCCGATGTACGTGGACTGACACGCGCGTATCTGAACATCCACATGAGACATACAAGACGAAAAAAAACCACGGTGTAAAGATTTGCTTCATCACAGAACTGCAGTATTAAAGCGAGGAAAACTGAATACTAGAACATAATTTGTGAAACGATTGATGTTCGATTCAAGTGCGACTGTAAGATACCTCCAACCTGTCTCTCTCTCTCTCTCTCTCTCCAACCTGTCTGTCTCTTTCACATCACACACATCTGTAAAGCTTAAATAGACTAGTGTCATGCAGAGGTCTTGCGGTCAGATCCGGTCTGATCTCTCTTGTGGATGCCGAATAGGGATTTTAAACATATAAAGATAAAATAATAATAATAATAATAATAAAATAAGCCTGGAATTGTATTTATACTTCTGAAATCACTTGTGGAATATATGATTTGGAAAACCTTTGACGTACTGGAATTCTGCTCGTCGTGTCTGGTCCCCTCCTCTATATGTATGTGATATTAAACTTGTGTTTTGTATGTTTTAAAAGGTTTCTGTAAGGTGAACGGTGCAGAGGTGCACGGGGTAAATGTAATGTACACAACTATGTGCTGACATATAAATAAAACTGAGGAAGAAAAGAACTCCATTAGTGTTGTTTGTTAGTTTTATTTGTATTTAGTTGCGTATGATTCATTTCTCTGTCGCATATAATGCATATGTTTGTTTTGGTCTATCTTTTTGTAAGGAGAAAACATGTTTCATTTGTGACTCCGCCTTATACGTTTATAAATGGGCGGGGCTTGGCATTCCAACCGTTTTTCTAGTTGGTTCCGATGGTTCTGAATAATAATAATTATTATTATTATTATTATTATTATTATTATTATCCTATTTTAATACCTCTTCACTTGCGTAGTTTCAGTTTTTGAAGTTTCTCCTTATTAAGATTATTATGTAAATAATCTGAAATAATTTGTATTATTATCCAAACCGTTGCTGAAGCAACACATGGTCAGCGATTTCGCTTAGAAAGCGTTACTTTTCTCAGCGCAGGTTAGGATGGACCAATCACATTCATTAGTGTTTAGTGGGCGACTGTTTACATGTGCCAAAGGTGTGTATTTTTGGGGGAATTTTTATATTTTAACCTCAGTTCCTATAATACATCTATAATACACTGTGTACACAAAATAGTCACACTCGGGACCTTCAGGACAAAAATGTCCCCATTAAAACGGCAATATTTGATCCCAGTGCCATTAAAGCATACAATCATGAATTATATGACATGCTTTCTATAAGGAGCCCTGGCTTCAAAATGTAATTTTTTGTATATTTTCCACCAGATGGCGCCATTTTTCTCATGTTTAGCCTGTGGAGCAAATACAAGTTTTCCCCTATTCTCTGTTTGCTGTATTATAGAGACCTGCAGGACAATTGAATACATGATGCAGCTACAATTGTGTGTGTGTGTGTGTTAAAATACTGAAAATGAATGAATATTTGGTATTTATGATCAGGACTGATGTTGGTTTAAAACAAAGTCAGTGAAAGTGGAAAATAATATTAATATATAATATTTTTATGGTAGTATTTTGACACGGACATTTTTGTCCACTGAGGTAATGAGTATGAGGTTTATATTTTATATCTGACACTACACAAAAATAATAATAATGCATAAAAATCAATGTTGTTGTAATCATTGACATCCCTGACTGTGACCACACATTTAGTATATGAATAATAATTATTTTTTTTATTTATTAATTGTGTAATAAATAATGCCAGTGGCATTATATAAACGTCATCATTGCGAGCCGGAAGCAGCACGCCCAGAATCAGCGCACATGTGTCAGTCCTTCAACTCACTTTTCGCTGCAGGCTCAGTCTGAACATCTGCTATTGTATCACTTATTCCAGGGATTGATCGCTCTGATGTCCCGTAGCCGCAGTGTTTATAATACTGTCCGCTGTTCTGTGTTTAAAGCCAGTGAAGCGGTTCTCCTCCACAGATCACTGATGGCCACACACACCTCCAGAAAGATCAGAACTCCTAAAGACACACTGCGACGTGAAAATGAAGGAGAACCGCAGGCACGGCGACCTGCACGGACCGGATGGTGAATCTATGTACTGATTATCATTGTCCCATGTGTGTCAAACATGTTGAGTGTCCAAACATCATCTGCAGCCTGAAACTGAACTTTTGATCAGATTTTTGGAGTGAACGCACGTAACTGCATAGAGAGCTATAGGATGCTCCCTTGCTCCCTATTTAGTGAATGACTTAACCTCCAGTGTGCTGTTTGTCTGCACTGGTCTCAGAACAGTTATAGGAGAGCTATAGGATGCTCCCTTGCTCCCTATTTAGTGCATGACTTAACCTCCAGTGTGCTGTCTGTCTGCACTGGTCTCAGAACAGTTATAGGAGAGCTATAGGATGCTCCCTTGCTCCCTATTTAGTGCATGACTTAACCTCCAGTGTGCTGTCTGTCTGCACTGGTCTCAGAACAGTTATAGGAGAGCTATAGGATGCTCCCTTGCTCCCTATTTAGTGCATGACTTATCCTCCAGTGTGCTGTCTGTCTGCACTGGTCTCAGAACAGTTATAGGAGAGCTATAGGATGCTCCCTTGCTCCCTATTTAGTGCATGACTTAACCTCCAGTGTGCTGTCTGTCTGCACTGGTCTCAGAACAGTTATAGGAGAGCTATAGGATGCTCCCTTGCTCCCTATTTAGTGCATGACTTATCCTCCAGTGTGCTGTCTGTCTGCACTGGTCTCAGAACAGTTATAGGAGAGCTATAGGATGCTCCCTTGCTCCCTATTTAGTGCATGACTTAACCTCCAGTGTGCTGTCTGTCTGCACTGGTCTCAGAACAGTTTGAAATGCACCTTATTTTCATCCTAACTCCATATAAAGCCTCTGAAAGCAACATTATCAGCGTTTGGATGCATCCATTAATTCTCAATGTGAAAATGTTACATTTTACCTGAAGCTGAGCCTATAGTCCACATACGTGGTCATTGTGTTTAACAGCGCGCTGTTTCGCGAAAAATCGCTCAAATTTTTAAAATGTCATATCGGATGAATCTAGAGACTCTGATCTTTTGACTCAAACAGGTTTCAATGTAAAAACTTAATGAGGTTTCTCACCAGATGTAGTTTTGTTGGTGTTTCTCCCAAAGTCAAACTCCGCTGTGGTCAGCGCCATGTTGTTCTGTCACATGAGTTTAACCCTTTACTAACAGCACAGAGTCTCCTGAACTGAGATCAGTCAGTGTAAATGAAATTAAATTATGTGTTTCGTATAGCGAAGACAAAATGTAATGTCCACGCAGGTCGACGCGGGTTCTCAGCAGGATAAATAGCAAAGTATATCAAAGTTTCATGACATTTCACATTTTTTGAATATAATATAAAAGGTAACAAACACGTCATAATATCTCTATAAATAAACTTAAACTAATAGGCAACAATGTTATTATATCAATAAATAAAAAACATTTATAGCAGTGCATGTATTTAAATATAATTTATTAATAAAATAACATTATTAATACATTATTGTATTACTTAATGCTTCATATATGTACACTGATGTTAATATATATGAATGTAAATATTATAACACTTCATAATACTTTACATTAAAAACATTGCTAAATTAATTAGTGTTAAATTATTATATATATCAACAAACTATAATTTATTAATTGTTATAGCAAAATTGTTTATAATTATAGCAAACATTACACTAATGCCTAATTTATGCTCTAATAAATAATGTTAATTATAAGTTATCAATGTTTTATTTTATGCAAAAATAATAATTTGTATTGTAGTATTAAATTGAAATATCAACATTATTGATTATTACAATTAAATTATTAATTTATATTATTGTTTTATTACTTAAAATAATTTAATTAGATATATTATTACATCATGCTTAATGTACATTCCTGAAATAAATATAAATCTAAATATTACATTTTCTAATCATTTGAATATAATATTAAAGGTTATATATTAAACACAATGTTAATACAGTATTTTAAAGTGAAGTATTGTAGTATAAGAAATAAATATCAACATTATTGATTATTATAATTACATTATAACATACATTTTGACTTTATATAATGCTTAATTTAAATGTAAGTATAAAAATTTATATTCTGGCAATTCAATTATTTTAATTCAGTATAAAAAAACATTGTAAAACGCGTCATAAATATCATTAATGGTTAACAATGTTTAATTATATATCAATAAATGAACATTTCTATTGTTAAATGTTCAACATTATTATTTATATACAATTATTAATACCAAATATTATCATATTATATAATGCTTAATTAATCTACACTAATGTAAATATACAGTATATGATCTAAAAAGGTTATTAAAGATTAAATTATATTAAAGATAGCGCTTCATAATTGTTTTCCATTAAATTAAGCATTATTAAATTATAAATTATAATTGTATTAATTGTAATAATTGATTTATAATAATATCTACATTATTGATTATTATAATTGCATTATTATAGACATTATTATATTATATAAAGCTTAATTAATGTACATATAAATGTAAGTGCTTTGACATTAATAATTATGTAAAATTATTTAAAAGGTTCATATTTAATATTATAATTATTTAACATTGTTAATTATACTTCAATGAATAACATTTTTATCAATTATAATATTGGAATTAAATATAAACATTGATTATTAAATTACAAACGCAAGTATGACAATTATATGAATATAAATATCATAGTAATATGTTGAAATATTTTAATCTATTTATTATAATATATATATTAGGGCTGGAACTAACGATTATTTTGATACTCGATTAATCAAACGATTATTCGACTATTCGGCGATTATTGCACCGATTAATCATCAACTCTTAACTGATTATTCTGCTTGTGTCCCGACTTAAAAGGGTGTATTTCACGTGCTTACTAACAATAAAGAGGACAAAAACATCTTTTAAAAGTACCTCTAAATGACATTCACTGAATTAAAGGGGAAAAAACACTAAGTTTAATTCAGTAAAGAAATTCACTGTAAATAAATCTATTATTATCAAGTATTTTTGTCTTGTTTTCCATTTAAAATGGTCTAAAAATACATTTAATTGAGAAGTAACATATGAGATATTTAGACTTGCTTTAAGAGAATATATCTTAAATATACAGTACGTGTATTTTATATATTCGTGTATTTTATCACTTGTTTATACTTCTGCGAGTGCAGTAAAGACAAAATATACTGATATTCAAGATCTCTAAAAGCAAGTCTAAATATCTGATATGCTGCTGCTCAGGTGAACGCATCATTTTTTAGAGGAGTTTTAGATATTTAAAAATATTTGTATTTTTAATATTTGTTCAATATTCTCAGATAACAGTTCTGCAGTAGCTGCTCAAGTAAATGCACGTGACTTCCCCTCTCGCCTTCCTGTTCACTTCAATCCATCTTTAACTCTCAAAAAAACAAGCAAACTCACTTTTCTCATTATTAATAAAGTTGTATATTGCTACAATAAGAAATTGTTATTTTATGACTCTATTAGTCTCATAGTGTAGTTTTTCTCCCTCGATTATCCACAGCTGTGGGACCTTATTCAGAACCTCAATATAAAGACGACACGATGACGTCACTCAAGTTCCCATATTCTGTGCGTGTCAATCATATCTGCACGGAGCTCAACCCTGACCACTCAACTCAGATTCCTGTTAAAGTTTGGACGCTGTGGTAGATCTGCCTTAGTAGCAGCTCATAACTGCTCTCTGTATGTGTTGTGTAAGCTGAGCGTAAGGCAGAGGGAGCCAGACGTTCCCCGGCGCTGTCCGCAGCAGCAGTCCCAACAGCTGTCAGAGGGGGCGCTCAAGAGTCTGGAGGATTCGGAGGAGACTCACTCTGAACAGAAGAGCAGCGAGCGCAGGTAACAACACACACCTGATGCCGGTTTCTAGGGTTTAGCTGGACTTCTTTGAAGATTATAACCCAAATATAAATCGGATTATTATTTTGTAGCTTGTTGGGAATACTTAATGATGTAATGTTTTAACAAGGATGCAAACTATTTGACTTTTTTGAGGCTTATTTGCCTAATTTGTTTGGTAAAAATGTTCCACGTTTTATTTATTAAAATTGTTCGAAATAGGTACTTTAAGCTGAAACAATAAAAAAAATACTTTTTATAAAAATAAAAAAAATACACCCCTGAAACAACACCTGATATGACCTCACATCACTTTGGTTTTAATATATTTAATATTAATAATTAATATCTTTTATATTATGTAATTGAACATAAATAGCTATTTTTGTAATATTTTAATATGTAATATTTTGCAATAATTAAATATTTTAATATTTAATATTATTTAATATTTTATTTATTATAATACTTAATTGTATTTGAAATATAATTATATATATATATATATATATGTGTATATGTATTATAATATATTGTATTAATTATATTATATATTATATTATATACATCTTGTATAATGTTATAGATCATACCTTTTAATTTTAATATATTTATATTATTTGAGTTTGTAATATATTATTTGTAAAATAGTATATCCATTATATTTCAAATAAATATTTTATTGTTTATTTTTCTTATATTATTAATTATATATAATGTAATGTTAAGTTTTATTAATATCTTATTATATTATTGAACATACATTTCAATAACATATTCTAATATTCATGTTATTTGATGTTTTATAATATTATATATTTATATTTAAAATATAGTTATCATTTTTGCTTATAAATTACTATTATTATGATATAAAATGTTATAATGTAATGTTTAAATAATAATGACTTGAATAATGTTATTGAGCATTAATATATCTTTATTTATTATATATATTATTTTAGATTATGTATAATATTTGTATCATTTTATTTATGATATATGCATTATTTTTAAACTTGATATTAAATCGTTTATTTTTCTTCTTCTTCTTATTATTATTATTATAATATTACATTTTATAATGTAATATTTCAATAACAATGGTTGTTTATAATATATTTTATTGACATTGAACAAATATCTGCATTTTCTAATATATTAATATTTGTTTATATTTAAATATTATAACATTTATTTTATTTGATCTATGATAAATACGTTACATTTTATATTTTACTTGTTTATTATTTTATTTACAAATTCCACTAATAATGCATAAATGGAGGTAAATTCAAAGGTACTTAAACAGCAGTTTTAATCACAAATGCACGTCTCATATTCTTCCGTTCTTTTAGTTTTACTGGGTTTTGTTCAGACATGTAAAGAATTCATGCATTTAATCAGAAATATGATTTATTATTATAATTAGTATGTACAGATGGCAGAGGAAACAGTACTCGAGATGCATCTCTTGTGCTTATGTGTGTGAGGTGAGCAGAAATAATATGAGAATTCAACATTGCTTCACGGTTCTCGTCACTCTTTGGTAAAGAGATGGGCCTGCAGTGCAAGTGTCCTGAGATCAGTTCAGTTATGGTGTGTTTTTGTATTCTGCATGTTTCAGGTTTGTTTTCTAGACCTATATGTAAAGCTGTTGTCCTGCGTGCAGGTATCAGACTGGAGGAACTGAAGATTCGGCTGCTCTGGTGGTTCATATGTGCCCAGAATCAGTTCTGAACACGGATCAGCACAAGAGCTGGATGGACGGGTACATCTGAAGTACACAAGTGAGCACGAGGTGTGACGGGTCTTTTCTCTGTCAGGTTTCCCAGCAGGACTGAACATCTGGTGATGAACGAGCAGACGTACACGCATCATCACACTCTCGCAGTCACAAACTCCAGACGCAGCTCAACCTCGTTCACCCCGAGATCTTCCCTCAACTCAAACTCTACAGAACCAAAGTACTGAAACACTCACCAATGCAACATCTTCAAAGCTTTATCTCATTTCATATTTTTCTCATTTATTTAAACATTTTTTTTATTTTTTTTATTATAATGAATTATCTAATTTCCCCTCATTTAAATATGTATTTAATGGTTAAATTCACTCATTTCATTTATATATATATATATATATATATATATATATATATATATATTTCTAATTTAAATGATTTTACAATTTTGTAAATAATTTATGCATTTAATGGTTAAAATCATTAATTAAAGTGAGTATTTTTGCTTCTAATTTAAATATTTATTTGATTTTCTAATTTGGTAATATTTTTTTTTAATGTTCCCCAGAGTATTTAATTAATAAATTCTTTAATTTAATATATTTTATCATTTATTTCGTGTTTTTTTTTTCTAATTCAATTAAATTTAAATAAGCATTTAATGGTTAAATTCCCAAATTTATTTTCTAATTTAATGAAATATTTATTTGATTGTCAAATTTATAACTTTTACATTTCTAATTTCCCCTAATTAAAACACGTATTTAATTATTGAATTCCTTATTTTGATATAATATTTCATCTAATTTAAATATTTGTTTTCTAATATTTTAATTATTTATTTTATTTTTATATTGTTAAATTCCCTAGTTTAATTCTATATACTTTTCAAATTTTATATAATATTAAATTAGTAATTATAACATGTATTAAATATTTAATTAATAATTTTAATTTATTTTTATTGTTTTTGTTTAATATTAATTTCATGAGTTTGTGTGCATTATAGGAGCTGCAGTGTTCCCAACGTCAGAGCCGAGTGTCTCCTAAAGGCCCAAACTGGAGTGGCAAAGGTCAGTTCAGGTCATTGACCTTTAAAAGGAAAGTTCTGGGTTTCATTTATTTTTAATATATATTTTTCTTATTAATGAACTGTAGAAGCAAGAATACTATAGTGCTGATTCTGGCGGCTGCATGTTAGATTTTAAATATTTTTAATCTTTTATCCAAATTACAACTGAATTTCTAATTTGAATTTCACTTAATTTAAAAATACGTTTCATGATTAAATGCCCTAATTGAATTTTTATTCTTTTTTTTTTTTTCTAATTTATTTAAATATTTTACATTTTCTAATTTCCCCTAATTTAAATATACATTTAATGGTTAAATTCCCTAATTTGATTTAAAATATATATATATATGTATTTAATTTAAATAATAATATTAATTAAAATGTAATTAAATATTACTGTGGTTTTCTAATTTTGTAATAAATTTGTTTTTTATTTTACTCTAATTTAAATGTTTTTAATGGTTAAACGCCCTAATTTAATATTTTTTTCAATAAATTAATTTATGATTTCAGATTTATTTATGAATGTCTTACAACAGTGTCAGTATTAGTAGTTAATAATCAGTTTCTGTTTTAACTTTAAATATGTGTTTAATTCTCTACATTAAATACTTTTTTTATTTTTTTTTTTAGTTTTCTGATTTATTTAAAAAAAAATCCTAATTTAATTCAATATTTTTGATTTTCTATATTTGTAATTAAATTTTCTAATTTCATATTTTTTACTAATTCAAATATGTATTTAATGATTAAATCCTCTAATTTGATAGGGAATACTTTA